>BLKR01004729.1:49698-99509 GCA_011170035.1 Teleogryllus occipitalis
CTCCTCGCCCGCTCCTCGCCCGCTCCTCGCCCGCTCCTCGCCCGCTCCTCGCCCGCTCCTCGCCCGCTCCTCGCCCGCACCTCGCCCGCTCTTCGCCCACGCGTCGCCACCGCAGCAGCGCACGACCCGACGGTCCCTGCCCCGCCCCTCGCCGCTCGGGCATAGCCTCGCCCGATCCTGACGCCGCGGAGTCAGCGCGGAAGAGTCAACACGCCCTCCACTGGGGGCAGTTCGCAACAGAAAGTCCCGTTACAAAATGCTTGCAAAATAAATTATTTGTGAATTTATTTTAGTACCATTTACAAGTTCTAAAATTGAATTTTTCAAACTTTGCCTTTGAATTAAAATTCAAAATATTTCTAGCAGTAAAAGTGGAATAAGAAGAAATATTAATAAAAATATAATTTAGAGGTTCTGTTTTCAAATATATTAGTATATTTGTGAGTACGAATTGAGAGAAATATTCTACAGTAATAATTACTATATATATATATATATATATATATATATATATATATATATATATAAGTATATTAAATTTTAAAATGTATATTCTTTCATTTTCGAAAATTGTTCTCCTTACATAGTTTGTGAACTGTTCCACAATGTACTGATAAAAGTGCTCTCGATGACCAGAAAATAGAGGCAGTGGTTGACAATCAGTGTTGTCTTTATCAGTTTATTTGTGGCGTTATCACTCACCATCTACATCTATGAAAATAATTTTTACGGGAAGTCGGTGACTTAATTTGGTATTAAGAAGTAAAGAAGCTTACTGTGACTCTGAGAAAGTGATGTACCTATAAACGATAATTTACATGTAATCACGATAATGATATTCATTTTGTGGTTATTTGCCTTGCCAAGTCACGCCGATGTCTATACCTTCCATAGCAATGCCTTACATATCTACACCTTACTTATCTATGCCTTACATATTTAAGCCTTGCTCAGGCCGGCGTCAGATCTCTTTCCAGCGGCGGAGGTACACCACCACCTCCCGAGAAATATCATGTACTACGCTCACGGCACTAATGACCTTACAAGTTGACCCTTCCCGAATCAATACTCTCACATACGCGATAGTCGAAACCATAACCTTAGCCGACAACTATTTATTTATTTACTTACTTATTTACATATTTATTTACTTATTTAGTTACCATGAAAAAATACGAAAACGTTTATATGACGTAGTGTGAGGACAAGTGCAATCTGTACTAGATTTCATGAGCTCTAAGATCTATATACTAACTCATACATCCGGTCTTCATTTTATCTCACAACCCATCTTGGGTCGCGGTTTGCGGGCACCTGCTCTTAGTTTGCAGGATAAAATAATCACCCGGTACTATGTACATTATGTTGAATGAAGAGCATAGGTAGCAACGAGTTTGTTTGCCAAGAATAGATAAGAAATATTCGCTCCCGTGTAATAAAAATCATTTGCGAAAACAGATCTGCTAAAGATTTCGGCTAATATACCTTATCGTGCCCTTCGTGACGGAATTGACTTACTGTCGCGGTAATGAACCATTATTTGAATAACTACGTTCCTCACTGAGTTCATGAGAACGCGCACTGATAGTGCACCTGCAGGCCCCGGCCCCGCCCGGCCCGCCCTGCCCCGCCCGGCCCGCCCCGCCCGGCCCGCCCCGCCCGGCCCGGCACGGCACGGCACGGCACGGCACGGCACCGCACCGCACAGCACCGCACAGCACGGCACGGCACGGTACAGCACGACACGGCACAGCACGACACGACACGGCACGGCACAGCACGGCACAGGTCGGCACAGTACGGCACGGCACGGCACAGCACGTCACGTCACGTCACGTCACGTCACGTCACGGCACAGCACAGCACAGCACAGCACAGCACAGCGCTGCGCGCCAAACGCGGGGCACAAAGGGGAAGCGAAAAGCGCTGTTCTCCTGAAATCCGCCAATGCGACGGCAGCAAAGGAGAAGGAACATTATGGAGTGGAAATCACGAGTTGCTGACGTGCCGCCTGACAAGCTCAATCGTTTCTTACGCTGAAGGAAATCATGGGAGCAAGGGAGAAAAAAGAAAGTTCTCATGAGGAAGACTTAAGCTTGGAATTAATTACTTACGTATCTATTTACCAAGACTACTAGTGTAATATATTTTAATTAGAAAAACAATTATGTAATGCTGCAAAAATAATGTCTACGTTTGATCGGAAATACGCGTTGTAACGTGATATCAATACATTTCTTTTTCAAAACGTCTGTCCACTTGTTTGTGTGAAAATAGCATCATTGCGTTTTCCATACTCATGATTTCCCGGGTATTCGTTTATCGATGTGCCCGAACTCAAGTACCTGCATATTTGAAACAAATATTTTAATTTATTGGGATTACATTATATGAAGTCCCTCGGACATTTTCAAAATTATCTCAATAATTGTTCTAAATGTTTTATTTAATTCTCTTTTCTTACCTTTAAGGCACACTTATAAATAAGACATTATATTGACCTAACACCACAGTATAATAGTATATAATACTAGTAATAATTACATTTCTAATATGTAAAATACTCATTACCATAAATCAATAAATACCAACAAACGTTTGTCAGAATAGCCTGTAAAAAGACGTTTTCGACTAGCGGAACAAACAGAAAAATGAAGTAACTTCACTGCACTGCATGTCACTTGATATATTAACTGCTCAATACTTCTTTTACTGTAAACTAGCCATTATCGCACCTTTCACTTCACTTCACTGCACGTTTCCGCCCCATTGACTAAGTTCCTCTATGTTCCCGTCTCGCGGTGAGAAAAGAAAGGGCCTGAAAACTCCTGCAGGCAAATAGTACCAATATACTATTGTCCTGTTTATAAAGGAGAATTTGCCTACGTCCGTACTTTGTATTCTTGTTCTAATTTTATATTTGTGATCAAATCTATTTAAATAATCTGATTTATTTAGCCTTCCCCGAATTTCCTGCCATGCAGAGCAACCATTTATACAGTGCAGAATGTCGTGCCCTTTTCCTCCGGTGTTCTAACGATTCCCAATGCGATGATATATTCATCCGAAATGTATATATTGCCGCTGCGTTTTGTATCCTAAGTTCTTTTTAAGTCCTAATCTGTACGAATCCCAACAACTAGCTTCTTACCGTCCATTACCGGCCTAACATGCCAGGCATACGCCATTTCTTTTGCTGTAGTATCGCATTTTCTAAAATTTCTCATGACGAAATGTAAAGAACTCCAAGCTTTTCCCACTACGTAGTTCGTTTGTTTCTTCCATTCCAATTTGCTATTCAGGACGATTTACAGTTCGAGACTCCAAGGTTCTTACAGTTTGAGACTCGCGGAACTACGTCGTTAGCTAGCTGACAAGGTATTGTATGAAACGCCCTACAAAATGTAATTGCTTTACTTTTTTTTCAATTTATAGTAATTTTATTAGCCCAATCAAAAAAAAATTTATAATCGTCTGTAGTCTGAGGAAATACATCTTGTAGTTCAAAGACTTTCAGATTACTTAAAAAATCGTACGAAGCAAATCCCATCCACGTCATTCTTGTAAGCCTCTCTTCATTAATCTAGGAATTTCACCATTCCCTTGTCTCTTGATTTACGAATCTGTGGTTTTTGTCCAAAATAACTTACTTAACGACAGGAATACATTTTCAACAAACGCCGATGACTATAACTATAACACTCCACGTAGTAATCATGTTCATCAGGTGGCTGTATCAACAGCTCACTACAAAAAATTCACGTACAATACATGTACATTATTTTACACTTTGATGACTTTAAACAAATACATTCGATACACAAATTTAAGTTCCAAGTAAATTCTTTTCTGCGGCGTAACTGCTTCGTAACTATACAAGTAGAGATTATGTCGGCCATCAAGAAGGAAAGTAATATTAATTTTAACAGTGATATGTAATGTATTATTTACCATTTGGACTGTATAATTCCAAAGAACCTGTAACAAATATTGTACCTCTACTTCTTGGTCAATGACTCCCATCTCAATCAGATTTTTCACCCGGTTTCCATGATCCTTTCAGCAAATGCTGAGATGGCCCCTTGGTTTGCTTTTGGACATAAATGTAACTTCATTATCTGTGCACATCTTCTAGAGTTTAGTGGTTAATAAAGTTATTCAAATTATCGTTCTCCATGTTGTCGCGGCAGGTAGAATATTCCTTCACGAAGGACTGGAGCTCAAAGTCGATTTGCTCCATTTTTGTTTTACTTACTTACAATTACTTACTTTCGTTGAATTTCAAGTTAATGAAGAGTGTTAGACTATGCTTTCATTTATTGCGAAAACTAATAATCTCTCTGAGTTCCATATTGTAATAGTGTAATGTGATGGTAGAGAGAAATTGAGAAAGGAATAAAGTTTTTTGTGAAAAATTATTTAAAAACTAAATGATGAAAATATGAATGGATTAGAAATTATGTGATTAGAAATTTCTTTCTTGAGTGAACTCAATTTAAAAATAGCATTTAAGTTGACGCCTGTTAATGCAAAAAGGAGCTGTTAACTTTCATACTTAAACAATTACAACATTAGTCAAAATGTGAATTCTGATTAAAACCAAAGCTTGTTTAATTAAAAAGGGTCTGTGTGTGGGCGAGAACAATTTTGAAGGAAGTCCTAATTGACGAGAGAGATTCAGGTTAAACAAATTGCTCCCTGAAAAGGGGAAAAGGTAATTTAAGAATTAAATGCTTTAATTTTAACTGAGAGAGTTGTTCAAAGGTTCTTCTATAGCATGAAGACGGTGTTTATTTGTGTTATAAAAAGTGGCTTTTTGTTTCATGAACTGTTGAAGTGTTTGGTTTTTCTTTTTTTTATTTGGGTGTGTTCCATTTTGTTTGTATTTCTGTGTTCTCGTATCGAATGTAAGAATTTGATCAGGAATTACTTTATGTTCAATTCCACAACCGAGAAAAGTTCTCATATGCCCAGAGTTCGAAAAAAACAATAAACCTATAAATTATTTTCAGGAGATGAGATTTAAAGTAGGTCAGGACAGAAGGTTATCTAGATTTTTTTTCAATTACCTTTACTTAAATTGAAGGGAGCAAGTCAATTGATACGGTACAACTCAGGGCCAACCGGGACGTGTATAAAATCCAAAGGTGAGATTTGCGTCGGCTGGTATAAAAATCCAGGAAGTCCGACGCGAATTGTAGGTGTAACATTCGATAAAATTTTCATTTGGGGGGGAATCTTGTGTAAATTTTTTTTTTCCTTCTGCTGAAAATTTGTAGAGAGGGCATGGGTTTCTGCGCCAAGCGATTCATTTGTAATGGACAACTGACGATATTTCATCCAGGTTGGTATTAGCCAGTCTCATTCAGCCACACTCACTGAGCTTAGATTGCATTTCAATGTGCAAATGTCACTTACATTTGTGGTCAATTTAGGCTTATTCAAAAACAAAAAATAGGGAACTTAGTATCTGCATTACCTTACTTGGGTGTCCATTTACAACTCCGCTTACATTCCTTTAAAAAATGTTCTCATCTCATGAAGAGGATGATGATGATGATGAATATTTCATTTTCATTACATCGGATTATTTATTGCATTCATTTAAATTAAGTCTGTTTTACTTTGTATTTTTTTAATATCTATCTTCTTCTCCCTACACAAAATACCTCCTCTTGTTTTGGCCTACGACCACATAGACAGTCTGCTAAATGTGTACAGTTTGCGTCTATTTTTCTTAAAGTTACATTATAAAATAACATTTCTTCACGCTCCGCTTTCCAGAATAGATGACAGCAGATGCGACTTTGTGTTAGACGAGGGACGTGGTCGAGGGAATGCTGTATCTTGCGCATTGTCCTTTTTATTCCTTCTGCCACGGACTCTTTTTCTCTTTCTTCGTTAGCTTCCAGACATATTTCTTGTGTGGAGCGAGCCGGCCTCAGCAAGGTGCATCTAGAAAATGGTTTCGCATTTAGAGATAGCGTTGGCTTTTTGTTCACATTTATTTATTGGCTGTGTTCTGCATTTCGTAGATTGCACATTATATACAAAAAATATGTGCGCTATTGAATGTTACCTAAAATATAACTGTTACCTTTTTTAAAAAACATTCAGAGACGATACTTTGGATATCGAGTACAAAACTAGTACGTAATCATGTTTCATTATTTACAAGAATTCATAAGTCATTCACATTAGCGGAATATAAAAATTAATTTGTGAAAGTTTAATCTAATTAATTGTATTGCATTAAATATATTTTATTAAATAGGAACACTTTAAAATTATACTAGTGGTGATACAGGTGGTGACGCGTCATTTATAATTTACGTTATAGTATTACATGACTAGTTAAATCCATAAAAGTGTATCCAAACCGCAAAAAAGGTTTTCCGTGCCTGGAATTTAACCCAAGCACTTAGATTCCATAGGTAACGAACTTGCATACTTGGTCACAGAGCAAACGCCGTACAAACACCGCCCCGTACGAATCACAGAGAAACTTGAAGTTAAATTTATCCAGATTTTAGATGTTTAAGTCGAAAATCGTACCTATGGCATTTTATTATGCCAACCTTTCTCTATTTGAGTAAAAAAATGCAACCGGTTTGTAGATAATCTTGTTTACATATTTTCTTTATGACACGATTTCACTCAATATAACGCGAAAACTACTCATGAATTGTACATGACCGAACTTAATGATATAATCTTTAACCGATTTATTTTACCGGGAGATGTGGCTCAGGACATCAACTGATGTCACTGCAGTGCCTCTGACCGGGAGGTCCTACGTTCAAGTCCTGACGGTAGCAGGATTTTCTAGACACTAGCGTGTGAGCTAGTTCGAGTTCAGTCGCTGTCTGGAGGAGAATTCTAGCGGCTGGCTGCTCTGATCGGTAGGTTTCCGTGGTTTCTCCGATCAACACCAGGCGAATGCCGGAGCAGTATCCTAACAAACGGGCCACGGACCGCGCTATCTTTCCTTCCTCTGCCTTGCCCTATTGTCACCTCTTTCTTATACACACACCAACACGCACTACACTACCACACATGCCGGGAGACCGATGGGAAGCCTAGAGCTTGTCCCGGCTGACCAATTTGTGTAAAACGTCCAACACCAAAATACAGTCCACTTTTCCCCAAATACTACCGGCCCGTTCAGGATGCATGCTAGAACATAATATGTTACATTTTTAAAATTTTGAGATATAGAGATAAAAAGTTTCTCGGTTGAGAATATTAATTTTTTCAAGATTTTGAATTACAATTTACTTTTATTATGTGGAAAAATATTACAGAATTATGTCTGTAAATCATTAGTTTGTTTTTAGAAATATGGTGTACGAATAAGCATTTTTATAAATTTTGACACTAGCATCATACAGTGACTTGAGTGAAAGAACCTGACATGTTACAATTCATTAAGCTTAATCCTAATTTTCTTCACTATCTGGTTCCTCTACTTCACTTTATTCTTCTAAATATTTACTATAATTCCGATGCTCTTGAAATCTTAGCTTTTTAGAGCTCGGTGTTACACTTTGAATGCTTTCACAGTACTCCCGAAACTCACATGGAATGCACGAACATAGCTCTCTCAAATCATGCATTTATGAAGCTGAGAGCTTCCTTTCTTGGCTGAGAAAAAGGCAGATAATTTTGAGTATTGATTTTACTCCGCTTGGAGACATAGACTTCTTGTCAATCAGCTAAAACAATGTACGAATAAGCAAAGAAAACGGAACCTGGTTTGTTTTCAGTTTTCGAAGTTTTCTGAATTTGCACTGTGTTTCCTTTAATATATGTTCTGCGGAAGTTTAGGAACGAGACAATAGGAGTGAGGAAAAAGCATCTCTCTCTTCATTTTTATAACATGGGAAGGTGTGTTTCGTTTCGCTTCCTTGATAATGTTTACCCACTTCTCTGAAGAGTAAACTTCGAGTGTGGACCTCCTTTTTATCTCAATAATCCCCAAATCTCTGTCACAACAAAGAAAGGTGTGTCGTGGGAGAGGGAATTCATGCTGCGCTTCAACAAAGAGATGTAGATCATGTACTAAGTAGTGCCACAAAGAAATAATATTTTTATTCTTGTTCTGACCACCATATGAATCAGACCAAGCTATTAACTTTTTTCTGGTTGAATTTCAGAGTTGTTTTGAAAATACGAGATCAAACATGATTCTTTTTCGTGTGATCTCCTACTAGCTAAATCCTCTGCCAAAACTTGCATTGAACCTTCATTTGCGTCATATTCTCCGAAGTTGTAAAGTCCATAGTTGCCAGGAGTAGAAAACCACTTTAGGATGTATACGAAGTGTTGTGAGTGCCTGCTGCATATCGAACGTTATTGTTCATGTATTTGAGTCATTAAGAAACTCGTAGCTTACCAGTTACATTTTCAATAACTTCAAATAACTTATTCTTTGCACCTCATCGCAAATGTACCCAATGCACTTCACCAACCTTTAATCTAGAACTCCCTGCGAGAAGGAAAACACATAACAGGTTCTTGCACGCACGAAGGCTAAAGCTTTGTTCCCGCCCAATGACATTCTTTTCTATTGAGAGATTCGTGAACTACTTAGAGCTTTGAGTTTTTGTGGGAAAATAGAGGGATAGATGTTAGGATTTTGAATGCAAAAACTCATTTTTTCAAAAATGTATCATATCTGGTTCTTGCATGCACCCATTGAATTAATTGAGCGACATTTCTCAATATTTTCATCTAAGACGTATTTTAAGTATTGTTTACTCTCTACGTGGCTCGCGTTATTGTCGTGTTCTCTGTATTATTTCTTTCCACAATTTTCTTAAATGTGAAATCTGTTCTAATGGCCTCTCTCTCTCTCTCTCTCTCTCTCTCTCTCTCTCTCTCTCTCTCTCTCTCACCTCCCATCTTTCGCTTGCTCCCCCGCTTTCTCCTTCGCTCTCGCTCTTTCTCGCGCTTTCGCTCATTTTCTCACGCTCTCAGTTTCTATCTCACTCTCTCGCTCTCTATCCCACTGTCTCTCGTGCTCTCTCTCTCTCTCGCTCCCTCGCTCGCTCGCTCGCTCTCCCACGATGATCAATTGCAGAGACCAAATCTCCAGCGATTAATCTTGCCACTAGGGTGCGGACGACCTGTGCATGCCTTAACAATGGCATGTCGGATTGTTATAGCTGATGATGGTCAGAGATTGATCTTCAATGAGGCTGCATCCTGTATCGAATGGGAAGATCAACGAATGCGATTTGAGTGTTTGTGCATAGGAAGTGTCGTAAATTTCCATCTCCTCTGGCAATTTCGAGGAAGTAGGAGACCGTGTACATCATTTCAAGTACACTTGTTCGTGATTTTCAAACGTTTAAAAATGCGAGAGGTGCAGGTTTTCTCCTGACTGGCGATAGTTTGAAGAAGCGTAGTTTTAGATATTTTCGTGTAATTATTGTTATAAATGTATTGTGCCCTGTTGTGAGAAGTCATATATTATATTGGTAAATATTTTAATATATGATGGCTAATCCATAATTTCGAAGTCTGCAAGAAGTTTCCCGGGCACCTAAATTAACAAAATGTACGTGAACTAATGTGTGAAGGTCGATGTCGTACACATAGTATGAGAGATCCGATCGAGTATAGATAATTAAAAGAAGGAAATTGATAAGTAGTGGGAGCAACTAGGAAGGTCAAATAAAAACTTCAGACGAAATCAACAAAGAGAATGAATACGAATGACTAGATGGAAGACGTAAATGAAGGTGTTGTAATAGTTGGCCACGAAGAAATACGTGTTAGTGGCGGAGAAATGAATGCAACAGTACATTTTTGAAGACATTCTGAAGCAAACACCTAATTACAACAAATGCAATTCCCCCATTTCAATTTCGGATTTATCCAAAATTTATTAACTTATCTCCCCTTACTTGGACACACAGAACATAATATTTCAGGATTCCAGCGACATCATCAAGCTATGCCGGTCTTCCTGGATATTACCATGGAATTTGACTGCATCTTCCTCAGGAAAATTACCAATGCCCCTGATTTGTATGCAACTCAGCAATTAATAGAAGTCTTACAATAGATGAATTCATCCATGATCTGCATTCTGCCTTCTACCGCAGACTACCATCTGCCCCAAACGCATCATACGTTCCATTGGAAGAAACACTCCACTCTTCCTAAGAATCCATAAAATTTTTCCCAGAGATCACGTGATCTTTTTAGGTGTTCACTATTGCCTAGCCACCCAGAGAAACCCTTTCAAACTCTTTCTTTCGCGGGACCCCAATTGGATCATCCTGCATAACTGTAAAACTTTGTAATTAACCAACGGAAACCAAACTTGTAAAGCCAAAGGGTGATCAGTGAAATAAAAAATAATAAAAGCAAAGAAAAATGCAGTTAATGCTGATGACAATGATGTCAGAAATTTATTGATGTAGTTTGTTGCGCCTCGTTCCAAAATTGAAGTCGCAGGCAGTCTGGTCTTCGAACTGAAATGATCAATGGTTTTCGTAGTCGCTTCCAGGCCAACGCGCGCGACCTTTCCTTCTCATTATCTTCATCCCATCACCATCCCAGACTGGAGCGCCGTGGGTGTACGTTCCATCCTAACCCACATCGGTACACGTCAGCAGAGAGGCGTTGCAAGCCATTCGATTGAGTGGCTTAACCCTACGAATGTTTCAAAATTGTAAATGTGAAAAAGTCTCACATTCTTTCTGCTTTGTTTTCACGAGTTATTTTTGAACTCTATTTAGTCAAGTCAATGTGCAGTGTTAAATATGAAACTGTTAATTTTGAAAAATCACAAAGTCAAGGCAACCGTAGACCCTCACCCTCTATAAGATTGGAACGGACTGTAATAGTAATAATAATAATAATAATAATAATAATAATAATAATAATAATAATAATAATAATAATAATTGGTTTATTGATTTTGCAGTCGTCAATACCAGCAACATGATGACAACATACCAGACTAAAATCGACAAATACAGAGAACTAGTATTTGCCGTAAAAGAACAATGGCGAGGGTCAGAAGTTAAAACTTTCCCAATTGTACTGTCAGCAACTGGTGTTATACCAAAAACTCTTTGCAGATCGGTGGAAGAACTCGGCTTGGAGAAGAGCATTATCATCAACCTACAGAAGTCGGTTATAATCAGTACCTGCTCACTAGTCCGGAGATTCATGGGAGGACATGTCGGGTTATGAAAGTTAATTTTTTTTTCTAGATTTTAAATATGTCAGTGCTACCATGCTTTGATATTGTATCTGTGTGGTATCCATGTTAAACCAAAAACTTTGAGAGAAAACAAAATAATAATAATAATAATAATAATAATAATAATAATAATAATAATAATAATAATAATTTAGATTGAGTATTAATTCTGCAATGAAGTGTCGTAATTTGGTGGCAAAATATTTTACCTTTGCATTCATTAAGTTAACACTGAACAACAATAAGTTACAAAAATGTAGTTATTTAAAAAAAGGAGAATTAATTATAAATATTTCATAATATCACCGCGCAAGCCTCACTCCACTTCATTGCACTGCACATCACTTAACCGTGATGCACTTCTTCCGCATTCCTTGCCCTCCACTTCATAACACAACACAGCACTGCACCACACTCCACTGCACCACACTGCACTGCACTGCACTACACTGCACTGCACTACACTGCACTGCACAACACTGCACTGCACAACACTGCACTGCACAACACTGCACTGCACAACACTGCACTGCACAACACTGCACTGCACAACACTGCACTGCACAACACTGCACTGCACTGCACTGCACAACACTGCACTGCACAACACTGCACTGCACAACACTGCACTGCACAACACTGCACTGCACAACACTGCACTGCACAACACTGCACTGCACAACTGCACTGCACAACACTGCACTGCACACACTGCACTGCACAACACTGCACTGCACAACACTGCACTGCACAACCCTGCACTGCACAACACTGCACTGCACACACTACTGCACTGCACTGCACTGCACACACACTGCACTGCACAACACTGCACTGCACAACACTGCACTGCACAGCACTACACAACACTGCACTGCACAACACTGCACTGCACAACACTGCACTGCACAACACTGCACTGCACAACACTGCACTGCACAACACTGCACTGCACAGCACTGCACTGCACAACACTGCACTGCACAACACTGCACTGCACAACACTGCACTGCACAACACTGCACTGCACAACACTGCACTGCACAACACTGCACTGCACAACACTGCACTGCACAAAACTGCACTGAACTACATAAGTAGTGATAAAATGGTAATAATAACAAAAATAACAATACTACTACACCTGCTGCTAATAATAATTATACAACTTACTTAATAGAAAATACTACTAATTTAATAGTAGAAACTTTACAGTGATACATTGATCTAAAAGGTAATTAGCTAAAAAAACAATTTATTTTTAAACATGCTCAAGCTTTGAGGAAATGATTATCGCGGGCAAATTGTTCCAGTCTCTAATAGTTTAGTTTGTAAATGAAAATTTCCCAACGCCAATTTTCTGTATTCTTGTCTTAATTTTGTACATGTGTGATCTGTCATACCTAAGTATGTAGGTTTTCCTAGACGACTGTGGATTTCATTCCAAGCAGGATAGCCGGTGCATGCTTTGTACATAGCATAGAGTAGCAACTTAATCCGCCTATTTTCGAGTGACTCCCATACCTCTATTTGAACCCCTGAATGTAAATTTCGATGCTTTGCGCGACCTTTTCTAGATTCCCTTGCTGCGATATTCTATACGTATCCCAACATACCGCGCCATATTTTAATACAAAACATATGAAAATGCTTAAGTTAAGAGAATCATAGATACAACGAACTGGGACCTGAATGAAGTGGTGCAGATCCACAGTCGGGGATCTAGGTGTTACTGAAATCAAATCACAGTGTGTATGCAACTGAAGATCGGGTGTCTCAAATAATTTTGGGGCCAGTAAAGAGCACCGACGGCCAGCAGCCCAATAGAGTAAACAGCTCCGTACAGTGACGTTGGGGATCGGTGAAAAGAACTAGGAATGGATAGCCGACAGGACGTAAAATATCACTCTTCGGCGAGGCATCTTCTAAATCAACGCACACATCTAGAGTTGAACGACCAAGATGCGAAGTATTTCTATTATAATCCGACTGAAAAGTGAATGGCAATGTACCTCCTTCAAAAGATGACGTCGAAACATTTTCGGTAGGAATCTGGGAACAATGCAGATCCTACAACAAAGACGCGTCTTGGCTTCAACCTGAAAATGATGCTGCCGATTAACTTGTGCAAACAGTGAAACGTGTTCACGAATTATATGAAAAGGGCCTCTTCCAAGCAATGAAGAACATTGAAAACTGTAAATCCCTCGGGATTGATAAGATCCCTAATTATTGGATTAAGAAATTAACAGCATTGCATTCCCAGCTAGCAAAGTCTGTTAATAAAGTTTTACAAAACGCAAAGGAACTCTCGCAATGGCTCACACGTGGCATCACGTATTTGCTACTCGAAGCATAATTCTTTGGCAAAGTACTACAGGCCAAACACTTGCCAGCCAGTAATATACAAAGTTATAACTGCACAACAATACGACCAAACATCTAGAGAAGAACCATCTGCTGCCAGTTGAACTCAAACGATGTCGCAAAGGTTCCTTTGACTGTAAGGAAATGTTACTACTAAATAAAGTCATCTTCAATTATGTAAATAAACGAAAACGAAATTCAAGCATGTCTTCGATTGACTACGAAGACTTAAGGCCTTTGAGAGTGTAACATACGATTTTGAAGACCATGTATATCTATAGATTTTATCTTCGATTTATTGAGTTTTGCAAGGCTAGTATGAAGTTCTGGAGTATCAGGTTATTAGTACACAGTGGAAAGGAAGTCGTAGAAACGAGAGGTACTCAGATTAAGAGGGGTATTTTTCGCGGAGAATCCCTATCCCCTCCGTTGTTTTGCATTAGTTTGATCCCACTATAGTACGACATTTGTCGCACATCGACGTTGGTTACAAGCTCCATGATGATGAAAGACCAGAATCACATTTGTTTTACATGATCTTAAAGTGTTGATTAAGAGTAAAGTAATTCTCACCCAAATGCTGTCTTTTGTCAATGATTTTAGCAATCATATAAGCATGAAGCTCGGTCTTGAGTGTGCAAAAATAAATTTACAAAGAAGAAAAATAACGTCTGAGAGCACTGGAATTGGTACGCACACTGCGATTCAAGATCTTGAGTCGGCTAAAACTTACAAATATCTGGGCATTGAAGAATGTGAGAACATCTCGAACGACACAATGAAAGGGAGAATTACAGAAGAGTGAGACTTGTCCTGCAGTCCGCTCGGAACCCCAAGAATAAAATATTCGCAATAGGTGCGGTGCCTATAGTCGAGTACAATTGCGGACTAGTGGACTGGGCTGAGCAAGAGATCGTAGCATGGATCGAAAAAACAGAAAACTACTTGTAATGTCATGTCGCCCATCCTCGATCTGATGTACAAATGCTTTATGTCGTGACCGGCCGCACATGATTGAATGTGCCGCCACAGGAGCACGTCAGGGGGGCGTTACCGCCCCTGGCGGCAGCGGCCAGCAACAAGCGCGGGCCAGCGGTGCTCGGCTGAGTGCGGCCGCCACGCCTGAGCGAGCGGGGCAAGATTCGACCCCGCCCCTTTTACACAGCCAGTCGGCGGGCCTACGGCCCGGGGGGGCTATAAAACCTCGACGCGGAGCTGAGGCAGCAGTCAGTGAGTGAGCGAGCGAGCAGCGGTGAAAGTGCGTCGAGACAGTGGTTAAGTGGTGGTTACGGTGAAGTGCGATAGACTACGACAACAGCGCTACGACAACGGACTCTCCTTTCTGGTTACTTGGTGGACTCGGCATACATTGGTACATCTTCTGGACTTACGGCAACACGGCTTCGTCTCGTACCAATTCTCCTGGATATCCGGCACTATAGCTCTGTACCTGTTTCTGGCAATAAATTGTTTATTGAACCTTTGTGTTTGTAACTTGGACACTTCACTTTAAGTGTCACGTAAGGAAGGAGGAGGAGGCCACAGACAAATTGAAACCTCCTGGTACAATACAATAGTCCAGATGGGAAAGTATGAAGTTAGTCATGAAGATGAACCACTGATGAGGCTGATCATTCCAACCGAAGAATGGGAAACAGATGCATTGTGTGTCATGTGAGAATTGCAAGGAAACTTTGCAAGACACGCAGAATAACACAGACACTGAACTTTGAATGTTACGTAACATGAAAAGTGAGACACAAAAAATGTTAAAAAATTGTGGATAGATAAACCACTCAATGGACAATATCGGAAAAGAATGGACAAGTTGCAGACCAATAAAGATCAAGAACCAGACCATGCAGACCAATAAAGACCAATAAGAACAAGAAGAAACCATTGATCTTATTATCTCAACTTGTCCAATTCTACCAAAGACCGAGTACTTGAAAAGACACGACAAGGTGTGTAGTTACCTCTACTGGTAGATCTGTAATGCCCGCGAAGTTCCGAACACATGCTCCGAGTGATACGATTACTCGCCAAAAGCGGTGACGTCTATTGGACTGTGTACTATACTGTACGACCAGCAAATTCAAATGGAAACTGATGGCAATAATAACATTGCATAGATGTAGCCCATTTAACATCTACGTCAGATATGCCACAAAGAAAACCCTTCTGGACGGAGGACAAGGGACCCTGGCAGTACCTGTAAGGGAGCAAAACCTGGAGCAGTTACAGACCTTTTCTGGGATAAATGAAATTGCATGAAACAGCCGTAAACTGCCCAGATGAGTACTAATAGAAATCCTGGCGCTTAATCTTAGTGTAGTTGGGAGAAATTTGTTCAGGAATAATCTCACTACAGTAAAAGTCAGCGGCTAAAGCCATAGAAGAAATTGACATGATGAAGACAAAACGTCAAGCTATGGCATGCTATGGCAAAATCTGGGAACATCTGCTCGCAGGTGAAAAACAAAGACGGAAGTCTCTGAAAAGCCTAATTGCCTGATTTGGCCTGTTGGGTAGGAGAGGAAGAAGGGTAAGGCTCCTTGCCTTCTGGTTGAAAATAGCAGACAGGAGAATGAAGAAGAAATTGTAGTAGAAGCAGCAAGTGAAGCTATGCAGGAGTGGTTGATTCGGAAGGAACATAGGAAGAAAAATAGGAAGAAAGAAATAGACAGCCACTCACAAGAGAAGCCGCACACTGAAGAATGCTTTTAAAGTGGCTATTAAATATCATTAATACATAAACGTACGTCTCTCCAGCATTTTTAATATTTTATGTGGTGTGAGCATTTCGAGTCATATTAGCTGCCTTTGAAAAACAATTTCTTTAAATATCATTTTAAAAATTCTATTTTATCTAGTTTCTGGTGTATTTCTCGACTTTCTTTTCAATAAATTCCGTAAACACCTTACGCAAATATTGAAATTGATATTACTGTATAATTATTTGGTATGTTATTCCTGTGACCAGGGACGACAGACTGAGCCAAGTTAAGGTTTGACGTACGCTGTAACAAAATTTCATGGGATTACGATCAATGCGATCTATTTGAAATATTCTTATTTTTAATTTTATGGATTTTGTATGGGCACTTAAATTACAAAATCCAACCATGTTTACTGACGTCTTTTTTTGGCCTTGCCTGTTACTTCTAAATCTGAAATAGAATCCAGACGGGAGCGTGACAATTCTAGAAACACAAGGAACCAGTGTGATGGAAATGGCGTGGACAAATATTGAGTCGGTTCAAATTTGATGACTTCTACGTAATTAATATGGGCTTTTATGACCATATCCCGATCGGCATCAAATTATACACATATACACTATTCAGGAGATGAGAACACACGAAAAAAACATAATCACCAAAGCTAAAAGGGACACAGCATATTGAGACCTGAGGGTCTCTAGAGAAATTATTCAGCAGAGCGAACGGTGGGACATCGGCGAGTGACCGACGGGGCGGTCAGCGTGCGAATCGGTCGTCCACGGGAACCGCGAGAGGGACACGTGTGGCACTGGACGCAAAGCAGCGGATCGGTAGTACGGTGGCGAGCAGGTCGGAAGCTGCGAATGATCGTTCGTATAACTGCGAGAGCAGACAAATAATCGAGGCAGCGTTAGTACTCCTCGTGCATTGAACATTCATTGATTGATTGATTTTTTCGTGTTTCCAGGCGCGTCAACTGCTTCGGTCATTAGTCCCGTTAGTGTCTTTTTCTCGGGAGATGGCGGTGATCTTTCCCCCGCTGGATGGCGAGATCCGGCACTGACCTACCGTCGGCTAATGGGGTTTCCCCCTAACCAGGACTCTCCCACCAGCGGGGTACCGCCCCAGCCGGGAGAAGCTCTAAGCTTTCGACCAGTCTCCCGGAATATGTGGTAGTGTAGTGCATGTTAGTGTAAGTGTGTGTGTGTGTAAGGGGAGAGGATAGGACAAGGAAAGATCGCGCGAGGTCCGTGGCCCGTTTGGTAGTGTACTGCTCCGGCATTCGCCTGGTGCTGATCGGAGAAACCACGGAAAACTACCGATCACAGCAGCCGGCCGCTAGAATTCTCCTCCAGGCAGCGACTGTATTCGATCTAGATGAAGAGCTAGTGTCGAAAATCCTGCCGCCGTCAGGACTCGAACCTAGGACCTTCAGTGACATCAGTTGATGCACTGAGCTACCGCTACCGGTTGCATTGAACAATGCGAAGTACCGTGGTCATGTCGGAATGATGACAAACCGAAGTAAAACGGCCGGTAAACGCGTGTCGGGCGTGGGTTGTGGTGAAACTGTTGAAACGTGGTTGGTGAGTGGTGTCGATGCGGACGTGCCGATTGATTGCGGGGAGCGAGGTGCGCGGATCAAAGGCCTCTAGGGGTGGACATTTAGAACTGAGTACATTGAGTCGCGCATGGTGTGAGGGAGGTGAAAGTGGGGGCGGCCACGTGGATTGGCTAGGTTCTATGGAAATGAACGTATGCGAGGTCATGTGGTAAAACGGCGTTATCCCACGGGACCCCAGATAGCCCATAAGCCAAATGGATTTGGCCTTTGTTTTGTAAGATATTTTACTTTATTATTATTATTATTATTATTATTATTATTATTATTATTATTATTATTATTATTATTATTATTATTATTATTATTATTATTATTGATTATTATAATTATAATTTATTTATTATTATTATTTATAATTATAATTTATTTTATTATTAATATTTTTATTATTTAAGTATTATATTTTACTTACTTTTACTTTTTTCATATTTCTTATAACTCATACCAAATGCAGATGATACTAGATTTCATGATATACCAAAGTTAGTTTCTTTTAACATTGTCAAAACTTTGACGTAATCTACAAACTGGAGATGCATATTTTTATTGTATTCTTTAAACTTTTCTATAATTTGTTTCGTCGTAAAGATGTGTCTGTACACGATCTACCTTTCCTCATACTCTCATTGTTCTTCAAGTAGAATATTGCATACGATTTTGTGTAGTCTTCGAGTTATGATTTTCGACAATATTTTATACGATTCAAAGATTAGAACACCTTGATCTAAATTTCCATTCCATATAGAAAGAGAAAACCTATTGTTTCTTATTTTATCCCTTGTTCTAAACATTCTAGCTTCTAAACATTCGTATGCGGTCTTTTCAATTATATTTTTGAAGGGATTCCACTTATCATCTATACTCCGGCGGCGCTAACTGAATTCGTTTACTACGCTCCGTGAAGTGACGAAGGTTTACCGAATTCGAGACTCGCGGGTTCCTGGTTGGGTGACCGGCCAGGAACCCCGCGATCTAACGGCGTCGAGGGGCGGAGGTGCCTTTATCCCTGGCCGAAGGGATAATAGGCACTGACTGACTGCAATGTGACGAGACTTGACAAACATAATAATTATTCAGTATAGTAATTACTCAGTAACCAAGGATTACTCCAGAAGAAAGCGCTCAACGGCCAACAAGGGTTAAGAGACGCGTTGTATCAACAACGACGCAACGAATTAAAACTCTAAAACTCTACTCTTGCTTTGTAGTGGATGCTCTTTTATATTCTGAACAAATATGTTTTTATTTAGATCTCTAATAGATGTGCTCTCGTAACAGACGCACTCTCCAATTTTTTTGTTTGCCTGGCATATAGTCGAAGGAGTTTCGGAAACAAACATTGCTGATGAAATGATGCTGGGAAAGTTACGATGGTGAATTATGTGGTTTTAATCCCTTCGTGAGATCACTCGCAATTCTGGAAAAGTATTGGTTGAAGAGACTTGCAACGTTTAGCAAATTGCATACTTCCCAGCCGTTATCCTTTAAAACAACATAGTCAAGACAAGATGATGTGGTCGTTTATTTTGGGGTATTTCACATTGGTTTAGGTTTGCTACTACCGTTTAAAATATCCTGATCGTTTTTTCATTATTTTTGCATGTTATTACAAAGCTTTTGTATTTTTGGAAGTACACATGGAAACCGGGAGACACGTTATGATGTTTAGAAATAAAGTAAAGGTTACATTTGCATTTACAGATGTTTTAATTCCTTGTGTTATCCAAGTATTGCTTTTCCATTAAATATTCATTTTTCTCTCATAAAGGCGAAAGTACACGTTAAAGGGAAATAGAAGCCTTGAGAGAGAGATGAATTATGTTTTTCGTTTAGTACATGAACAGCATTATAAACTGCGTTCGATGATTTCTGCAGCAAGCAGTCCGTAAATAATTTTATTTCAGCTTTAGTACATAAATTACACATGCATGTATTATTTATTGGGTCAGTGTTCACTTTATTAGTAATTGCATGAATGTATGTATCATGGTCACTGTAACCTAGATCATTCGTTATTATTTCGTATCTCGGTGTGGTTTGGATAATTGCGGTTTTGCTTTTTAATTTCTCGTATTGATACGTATATACCTAGTATAGAGAAAGTTATGAAAAACGATTTCGAGATTTCAGCGGAGATTTTCGAAATCCCCTGATACCGAAAAAGTTTTTCTTTCTTTCTATTTTTTTTTTCTTTTTGTATTTTCTTTTTCAAATCGTCAGTCCGTCCGTCCGTCCGTCCGTCCGTCCGTCCGTCCGTCCGTCCGTGTGTCCATCTGGCTGTTCGTATGTGAACCTCACTGGCGCCTAAACCATACGAAGGATTTTTTCCAAATTGAAGAAACCCCTGCCGTTGTAGCTCGAGTCGAAGCGTCGCGATTTTTAAAAACATTATTTAAAATTTGGGGATACTTTACATGAAGCCCCCCGGACATTTTCAAAATTTTCTACAAAAGGCTCCGAATTTTTGCTTTAAATTTCTTGTAAAAATAGAGTAAACTGCACTTATAAAGGTGGCATAGGTCTGATTTTCACAGTTAACTTTGTGGCGTCTTCCTAGAACTGCCGAATTAAATAGAGAGCTTTCCTTTAAATGAAATTTGTTGCCCATAATTAGTTTTTTCATTAAGGTCATGTAATTTTTTTTTATCTTTGGTAGTGTTGGCGTAATATTGCATGCAATACGTGCAATATTAAAAATAACAAAACAAGATTTTCTCGAAAAAAACATGTTGGTAGGGATAGTGCGAAATGTACTCTATGAGATGACATACACGCCATTTTGCTCTATTCTTTTGTTTTTGACAAAATTATAAAAATGCAATTTTTTTGACTAGCCTCTCACTTCCTTAATATTTATTCACGTTGTTGCATTTACAAGTACAATTTTTAAATTATGTCTAATGAAGTTTCTTGAAAACTCAATAGTTTTCTGTGAAAACGAGCTCAAAAGTCCGTATTTTCGGCCACCATTTTCTCAAAAATGCTCCAAATTTTTTCTTCGAACTTGTCGTACGGATAATGATAATTGCACTGTTTAAGATGGCATAGAATTAATTTTGCTCTATTCTTTTTTTTTCAAAAATTACCTATTACAGTATTTTTTTAAATATCTCTCACGTTGTTAATATGGATACTTCCAGGTATTTGTGTACATTATTGCATTTGTGAGTGAAAGAATTTCAAATTTCGCATTTACAAAAGAGCTTAATCGTTTTTTTCTTAAAAACAACTCCAAAGTTTTCAATGCAAATTTCCATAACGAACGAGATTTCATTTTTCTTTAATATTTTAAAAGTAATATATCTAAACTACTACTAGTGAACCGTAAAATTGAGAAAAGTTGAAAAAATGTATTTAGGGTGGCGATAGATGGCAGCCGCCAAGATGATGGAAACAAGACCGTAAAACTAGCCCACACCAAGGAAATTAGAAAATTTACTGCGAGAGTCCGTACCGTTCTGTAGCACCAGTAGTTATGGTTTAAATGTATTCAATGTAGGTACGTTCACGATAATTGCTAAGTTAAAAGAATGAAGCAAATTGACAAATAGCACTTTTTCGTGGCATTCACTCAGAAAATCAATAATAAAATCTCCATATAAAACAATGGATTTTGTTGGGGGGTCTGTATATGCAAAATAAGAGAATTTTTAACTTAATGAGATGTACGACTATTATTTCAGAAACATTCTACTGCATATGAATTGAATACTGACACTAAGCTAGAATCAATGTAATTTCTTTCGTAAATACACGAACCTCCAGATTGTAACCTACCTTGCCACGACGGCGGAGATTAGATAGATAGATAGATATTTATTATTCTGCAGGTAGGTATATACAACCTGGTGGCAGAACTCTACAATTTACATATTACTAATATTAACTTAAAATTATTTAACAATGTAACTTTAAATTATTTAAAGACATAATAATAATAATAATAATAATAATAATAATAATAATAATAATAATAATAATAATAATAATAATAATAATAATAATAATAATAATATGCTAACAATAATAGCCTTAACTACATTTTATGGTTGTCCGGCTCACAGTCAGCAGGCGTTGCTTCGACATGCTCATGTCATTGCAGCGCTTCTGAAACGCCCACGCGCCAGGGGCGCATGCATAATAGGGATTTCTTTTTGGTTCAGTCAACATCAAATTTTATAACTCTCAACCTATTACTACTAACTCTACTTTGAATTTTAGAACATGAAAATTTCCCTGACACGACACACACATCTCATTAAAAACTCTACAATTATACTCCTATTCAATTTCCGATATTCCTCTCCCACACATGAATCAGTTATTGTTCCACCATAACACCGCTCTCGCACACTCCCCCTCATCCGGTTGAGTTGGTGTCGGTCGGCGGTGAAGTCTGCGGTGATGGCGGCGGGTCGGTGGACCCTCCGACCGGAAATTCCGCCGATGGGGCGTGACGCGTTCAGAATTCTTTCAAATTCAGTCCACCTTCGTACTGCTCGTTGTGTATATTTCGCGAATGTTCATCCCCGCCTCAGACATGGCATAATATTCTGGGGAAATACATCTTATAGCTCCTAGACTTTTCGATTACAAAAAAGGATTGTACGAATAATAACCAAATCCCACCCACGTGATTCTTGTAAGCCTCTCTTTATTAAACTAGGAATTACCATTGCCTTGTCTGTAGATTTACGAATCAGTGGTTTTTGTTAAAAATGACTTGCTTAAAGGCGGGAATATATTTTCAAAAAACGCCGATGTCTATTACTATAACACTCTACTTAGAAATCATATTCATCAGGTGACAGTATCAACAGCTCATTCCCAAAAATGCAGATACAATACATGTACATTATTTTACAACACTTTGCCAGATTACATTAAACGATTAAATTCGATAGAAAAGTTTATATCCCATGTGAAATCGTTTCTGCTGCAGAACTGTTTCTAAACAATTAGAGACTATACTGAGCATCACAAGGAAAGTAACATTAATTTTAACAGTGATATTTAATGTTTTATTTACCATTGGACTGTATAAATGAAAACAACCTGTAACAAGTATTGTATTGCAGCCTCCGGGTCAATTACCCGCATTTCGATCAGGTTTTTCGTCCAGTTTCCCTGATCCATTGAGCAAATTCTAAAATGGTCCCTTGTTTTGCTTCTGGACATAATAACTTCATTATCTGTGTTTGTCTTCTAGAATTCAGAGGGAAATATAGTTAAGTTATCGTTTCTATGTTGCGGCAGGCAATATTATTCCTTGGCGAAGGACATCATGGATAACAGCCCAAAATTTATTGCTGATTTATCCTTGGAAATAGATTTTATTACATCGGAGCGGTTTTTATTTGTTTTTTTTTCTGTATTCAAAATTCAAGTAGCATATGGCTTAGTGTAGGGATCACAAAATTTTGAAAACGTGCACAGAATTCACTTCTCCCCATAGCACGTCATACAGTTTTTAACTGTTTTTTGACGTAAATAAATAAATAAATAAAAAATTATTAAAACTGAGGGGGGCGGCTGCCACCACAGTCCTTCAGGCGGCAACTCGGCGGCGGGGAGATGCCGATGCAGTTTCCAAATATTACTTTTAAAATATTAAAGAAGAGTGAAACCTCGACCTATAAGAAAATTTTCGTTGAAAAATTTGGAGCTGTTTAAAAAAATCGTTCAAGCTCTAGTGTAATTGCGAAATTGGAAGCTCATTTTCGCCGGAAGCCTTTGTGTTCCGAAAAACTTAATTTGAAGGCATTTGAACAACTTTCACTCACAAGTGCAATAATGTATATAAATAAAGAAGAAGAAGAAGAAATTGTTGCGTCTTACAAATTGACGCAATGCGTCTCCAAGCCCCTTAAGGGGCGTTGAGCGCTTTGCGCTGTGGAGTAATCCTTCATGAACTTGCGCGGGAGTAATCCTCTATTACTTTTAAGGTCATGTCACCTCACGTCGCAGTCAGTTGTCAAGAGGACCGCCAGGTAGCATCTCCGCGTACGCGCCTCCTATTACGCGCTCCTGCGTCACTATCCAGCGGCCAGAATTGGGAAGGAATAAGGCTAGGATTTAGGACACTTCACAGGGGTTGGTCTAGCCCTTGTGAATCACCCAAACTCGTTTTGTTTTCACAAATTTCACATGAGATTCGACGGGAATGGAACCCGGACCTCAGTGGTGAAAAGCTAGCGACTTCGCTATGTGCCACAAGCGAGTCTGGAAGTAGTAGCTGGTAACATCATATTATACGCGACGCGGCGGGAATCGAACCCGGACCTCAGTGGTGAAAGGCTAGCGACTTCTCTGTGTGCCACGAGCGCGTCTGGAAGTAGTAGCTGGAAAGATCCATATTATACACGACACCGTGTCTAATCACGGCAACGAGTCTCCCACTCAAGGTCGCTGTTGCCTTTGGTTGTGGGTATCATACCCGCTGTACTAGGATATCTGCGGCCCGCGCATATCTCTAACGGGAACGTTAGCTCCCGCACTGTCAACAGTTCCATCGAGACGCAGAGTCTCGGTCTGCGGTTACTTTCAACAAAAGAGTGGCGCAGTTGCATCAAGAAGCAGCTCGATCCGCGGGTACATCAAGAAGACTCGTCGCGGTCTGCTGTAACTTCTCGAAGAAGCAGCGCTGTTTAAAGAAACAATTAGAAGACGCAGCGTGGTCCAAATTTCCATTGAGGAGAAGGAAAAAAGGAGGATTTATGTCACGGTCTACCTCCCTCCATGCAAATTTTCGCCAATCGCGTAACTGGTCCGGGGGCACCGTGATTTTGTACCCTCTGACAGGTGGCACCCCTGGTGGGATTTCAATGCGACCTTTGGATTTTGCGTTGGGCCAGGCGCGCAGTCGGCATTCCACACTGACTCCGACGCAACCCGGTCGGCCACCCTCCGCCGGCATACAAAGCCCGGGCATTTCCTGGCCACATACTTCGGGGATGAGTGCCCGGGCTGGTCACCGTTTCCTTGTTTCCTGCAGCTCGAATGCAGCGGCTACGCTTTGAAGATATTACAACGTAGAAAAAATGAATTTATTTTATTCGCTCCGTCTCAGAATGGCTTCGATGCTTATTAATCATTCTTAAATAAAGCTTCCGCTCTGTCTTGTTACAATATGTAGGGCTAATATTTGATTCCCTCGCTGTAAAATACGATACTGCAAGATAAAATCTGGGAAATTGGAGTGTGTTAAGTTCATTATTAAATTATGAATGTTTTGTAAAGCAAAAAAAAATGTTTGATTTATGTCGCACTGTAATGCTGCCTCGATAAATTTAATTTTATTTGAAAGACATTGAATATTGGTTCATTATTCGAATCTTTTTATGTGCCTACAGACATATTTTTTGCTTCGTCTGATTGTAGTTGCTATTTATTATCTCATTTTTACCTTGAGTGCGTTGTCGAAGGAAGCATTGTGTCCAATCCGTGACAGGGGATGAGGCAAGTGGGACAACAGATGAAGAGAGAAATAGTGCTAGGATTTAGTTCAGGGTTGAGAAAATTAGCTTCAAAGGGATCCCGGAGAATGGGCGTGAACTAGGAGATATGTGTGGGGATGGGTCTGTGGAAGAAATCAAAGGATGTGCTTTACATGATCGCTATCGAGTGTATGATTTCCAATAAGGGCTCAAATCATTTAACGTGTGTGCCTCTCAGAACCAGTTTGAGTTGTTTGTTTGCGTATCTAATTTTTTGCACTGTGTTAGTTTGTTGTATCAGAACGGCAGTGTCGAGACTACAATGATAATGTTTCGACAGCACATTGTAGTGTGTCAATATTTTTTTCTGGTGTAATGTGACCACCAAAACTAATGCCTTTTTGCGCTCTTATGATAATGAGTGTATTCAGTATGGTAATCAGTTTTTGTGTGGGTGTCCAATTCACTGGTCAGGTCTGCAAACCTGTTAGATTTAAAACTTTACTACAAGAAAGTCTGTACCATTCTACACCACCACTACTTATTTCCTCGTATACGGACTAATATACACACTTATGACGTAGAAATTGGATGGAGTTTTCCACTGACAAGTGACGAAGGTTTAACGCCTAAGGCTATCTGCTAAAATGAGTACCATTTTCATGGACTCAGTGGGAACGTCCTTGTTCATTAGTAGTCCAGGGCAAGCAAATATATGTGTATTTGCTTTTTGCGCTTGCTAACCTCTTGGCGTTTGGTTGTGGATGGACGTGACGATGATAGGGGATTGTGAGGATTGGAAAGACAAGGAAACTCATTGTCGTAATCTAACACAAAATATTTTTTCAGTCGTGATTGGCAGTGGTGATTGTGCGTTTGCTTTTGCGAATTGTTTAACCTGCCGAATTTGTTGACCATAAAACATCCCGGTCTGTATTTTTACATGCGACATGTTAGGAAATACCGAAATGAGATACTTGGAACAGTTTCTTTCAATTCACAAAGCTTGACCAAATAGCTTCATGAGAAGCAGTTTTTAATGCAGAGGTGGAACTATAATGTTCTCTCTGTCGACAAGAGGCTGATGTAGACTGTTTGGATTACCTGGTTTCAGGGCAGACTTGGCAATTCGACTGCACCAAGTGCTTATCACGAACTCTGCTGCCGCATCGGATTTGCGACGTAAGTTTAATTGAATCGAAGGAATGAAAATTAATTTAAATTGCGTGAATTGTGAGGGACCACGTAGTTTCATATTCCAGTTTAGATGAAATGGACTGTTTCTGTTGCAACTAGCTATAACAATTTACACGATGACTTTATTGACTCTAAAATGGAATCACGCGTCATTGAATTCAGTTCGACATCGTCCCAAACAAGTAAAAAAATTCGAAAACCGGCAACGAATTTTCGAGCAACTGTCGGCTTGTGGATCGTCAGGTTTGGCTTTTCTCTAAATAAAATGTTATTGAGGTCCTTTTGCCCAGGCGTCGCACATTAGCACGTAAAGAGGCGTACATTAGGAGCGCGGGAGAGGTGATGAGGGGTGAAAGCACCGGCGGGTCCAAGCGAAGAGCGCTCATGCGGATGCGTCGGCGGAGAAGGGGAGGGGGCGGGGAGGAATGCAGGATGAGCGGAGGAGGGGACGGGCTTGCGGATGAGTCGGAGGAGGAAGCGAGGAGGCGGGGAGAGGCGCGGGGGCTGTCCTGCGAAGGGGGAAGCGAGGGTGCGGGAAGTGGTGCGGGGGATGAGCGAGAGATGAAGGCAAGGGGGAGGGGCGGTTGAGGGGATGAGCCGGAGATGGAACCGAGGGAGCGTGGGTGCGGGGCGTTCGTGGGGATGAGGCGAAGGTGGAAGCGAGGGTGTGGGGAGAAGCGTGGGGGAAAGAAGTAGGGCTGGGCCGTTCAGAGGATGAGTCGTAGGAAGAGGCGCGGGCGGGAGCGGTGGCGGGAGCGGTGGCGGGAGCGGTGGCGGGAGCGGTGGCGGGAGCGGTGGCGGGAGCGGTGGCGGGAGCGGTGGCGGGAGCGTGGCTAGAGTGGTGGCTATAGTGGTGGCTAGAGTGGTGGCTAGAGTGGTGGCTAGAGTGGTGGCGGTGGCGGGTGTGGGGGCGGGGGTAGGAGCGTGGGTGGGGGTGGGGCGGGGCGAGCGAGGCGGGAGCGGGGGCGGGGCGGGGCGGCGGCGGGAGCGGGGGCGGGGCGGGAGCGGGGTGTGGGCGGGAGCGTGGGAGTGGGCGCGGGAGCGTGGGCGGGAGCGTGGGCGGGAGCGTGGGCGGGAGCGTGGGCGGGAGCGTGGGTGGGAGCGGGAGCGGGAACAGGGCAGGCGCGGGGGTGGGCGCGGGGGTGGGCGCGGGGGTGGGCGCGGGGGTGGGCGCGGGGGCGGAAGCAGGAGCGGAGGCGGGCACAGGAGCCTGGCTGGCCTCGTTGGCGGGCGGGGGAGCGGGCGCGAGGCGGTCGCGGGAGGAGTCGGAAGTTGAAGCGGGGGAGGGAGCGGCGCGGGGGCGCGGCGAGGTGCGGCCTTCGACCTGCGGTTTGAAAGCCGCTGCAATCTGACGCCGGACCCTCGTCAGCCGCGCGGCGAGTGCGCGGTTTCGCACTAAAGGGCTCTGCCGGTGCCGCCCCAGGCCCTCCTCGCCCTCGCCCTCGCCTTGGGCCTCGCCCTTGCCCTTGCCCGTGCCCTCCCCCATACAACCATCGAAAAGTTTCTGGTTACCGGAAAATGCCTCTTCTATTCTACATCTAATCGTTTAGGTCACTGATGTCAAGATGGTTTCCAGCGGCGAGACTCCGTAGTGTGTGTCACAGGGAAATCTCCCTCTCGCGGTTGACCATCTAGCCACAAGAGACCACAGAAGAAACGACTGCCTACGCCATGCTCATTTAAACCATGGAAATTTCGAAAGTTGCAAAATTTGGGAAAGTTTTGGAACCCTTTCCAAAAAACGTATTATTGCAGTTAATGAAATTTTTGTCAACGCAATCCATTCTTAAATACCGAATGTGGAGTTTCATGTGAATGTTTTGTTCAGCTCTCCTTTGGTAAGAACGACCAGAGTCGGGAGTGTGGTTTGCTATTTTGTTAACAATTCTATAAAATCAAGTCTGTAATCCGTTTATCGATGCAAATAAATTTTCTATTAATGGGGAGCGAACATTTCTAGTTTCCACCTTGGCAGAAATTGATAGGAAACGGCACTCTCGACCATGGAAGAGGTGTCTAGGGCTTCATTAGATGACTACAACTCGTAAAATTACGAAAGCAACAAAACGTTTTGATTTTGACAGAAAATGCTCATATTGATTTATTATTCTGCAAATTGTCACACTTTGAGTACCGACTGACTTCTCATAATCCGTGCGTCGCTGCTTACCATACTGCTCGTTGTGTAAATTTCGCGAATATTCATTCCCGTCTGAGATATGGCATAATATTCTGGGGAAATACATCTTACAGCTCCCAGACTTTTAAGTTACAAAAACGAATTGTACGAATAATAACCAAATCCCACCCACGTGATTCATGTAAACCTCTCTTCATTAATCTAGGAATTTTACCATTACCTTGTCTGTTGATTTACGAATCAGTGGTTTTTGTCAAAAATGACTAGCTTAATGGCGGGAATATGTATTCAGAAAATGCCGAAGTCTAT
Organism: Teleogryllus occipitalis; assembly: GCA_011170035.1. Classification (NCBI taxonomy): domain Eukaryota; kingdom Metazoa; phylum Arthropoda; class Insecta; order Orthoptera; family Gryllidae; genus Teleogryllus; species Teleogryllus occipitalis. The sequence continues at coordinate 78,716 of BLKR01004729.1, forward strand.
TACTATAGCACATGAGGTAGAAATCATATTCATCAGGTGACAGTATGAACAGCTCATTACAATAAAGTCACATACAATATATGTACATTATTTTACAACACTTTGCCAGATGACATTAAAAAAATAAATTCGATAGAAAAGTTTATATCCCATGTGAAATCGTTTCTGCTACATAACTCGTTCTATACAATTAGAGACTATACTGAGCATCACAAGGAAAGTAACATTAATTTTAACAATCATACTTAATGCATTATTTACCATTTGGACTGTATAAATGTGTATAAACAACCTGTAACAAGTATTGTACTACAGTCTCCGGGTCAATGACCCCCATCTCGATCAGGCTTTTCGTCGTTTCCCTGATCCATTGAGCAAATGCTGAGATGGCCCCTTGTTTTGCTTCTGGACATAAATGTAACTTCATTATCTGTGCACGTCTTCTAGAATTCATTGGGAAATATAGTAATTCAAATTATCGTTTCTATGTTGCGGCAGGAAGTATTATTCCTTGACGAAGGACATCATGGATAAGAGCCCAAAATTTATTGCTGATTTATCCTTGAAAATAGATTTTATTACATGAGCTTTTTTTATTAAAAATTCATGTAGTATATGACTTAGTGTTGGGACCACAGAATTTTGAAAATGTGCACAGAATTCACTTCTTCCCATAGCACGTCATATGCAGTTTTAACTGTTTTTTGACGTAAAATAAATGAATTAATATTTTGATAGTTACCTTTTCCGATTGTTTGTTTTCTGCTAATCTCATTCCTCCATTTCTGATATTTTTTAAATAAATAATGAAGTCATACGTTTCTTTCAACAATTGACGCTCGACGTAGATTCTTTAATCTAATCTATAGAATTCTGCTGAACAGAACTATATTAACACTCTCAAAAATTCATGTAAGTAATAAGTATAAAATTTTATATATTGGATGTAACCTTATCTGAAAATCAGACCATTATCACGACCTACAGTTTGAGCATTAACTTACAAGTGATAAGATATTCATCATTATTATACAGGTGGAACTGGAGCACACGCTACACTTGATAATGGCCATCTCTGTCTAGACAGAATACAAGTGACTATTTGCGCGGACTGAAGGGCCTCGTTACAATTATGTGATTAGAAATTCCTTTCTTGAGTGAAATGAATTTAAAAATAGAATTTAAGTTTAAGACGCCTGTTAATGCAAATACCACACAGTTGATGTCATGCGAACAATAATCTGAATGGAAGAGGCCTTCCGCCTTGAATTAAATGCTATGATCGGAAACATGTTGCGTGTCGGAACAGCAACTTCACTACTATTCTTGGTATGCAAAACTCTGTTGTACCGTATATGCACTACGCTTGCTATTGCAGTATTCATGATCACGTTTTTTATTAAAATATTTAATTTAAGCAGTGTTATACAAGTATATTTATTTGTTATTCATAAGCAGTGTGCGTGCGGTGATTTGAAAAACCATTAATGGAGTTTTGTTCAACAGCTTGTTTTCTACTGTACGTGACTAGGCTATATTACAAGTAGATATTGAAAGATAACTCTGCAGCCTCCGACCTAGTAAGAGGTGTTTTGTTAGACATGCAGAAAAATTGGGGAAAACATGAAAGCCAATTTTGTTTGAAGAATTTTCAATTTTGACTGAAAAGAGAAAATATTTGATTGTGTTATTGTACCAATGTGCTTGTCATGCTGTGGGTACCAACTGAATCTTCATACTCAGTGCGTCACATTCTTTACGACACAGCTAACGTCATGCGAAAGCAAGCATCTAAGGAAGAGGCAGCTCAACATTTAATATTTAATATTTATTATCTATGTATTGTGTTATTGAAAAGAAACTTTTAATTTCTCGCTTTAATACACACTTTCGTAATAAAGAGGAAGTATTGTAATACTGTAGTGGATTGATTATCATTCGATGGAATCTCTTATTGTCGGACCCAGGTTAAGGGAAAATGGATAAATATTCTTCCTATATGAAATAAATTATTCCATTTTTTCTTTAATTTATTTTTCCGATAGGTAAAGAACGCATAAAAATGACGCAGGCTCTCATTTTGGTTGAACTCTCTGAATTTTCGAGAATTGCAAAAGTCATAAATAATGCGAGAGAGTAAGTGCTGTTGTAACACCTCTACTTTTAATTTTCTTGAATGTAAAATACCCCTGTAATGTAGAAATACCATGCCTTAACTCCGTGATGTTAATCCCAACCCCTTCCTTAAGAGCAAACCGGGAGCGGCAGGTCAGTGCATCAACTGATGTCGCTGCAGCGCGTCTGACCGGGAGGTCCTAGGTTCGAGTCCTGACGGCGCCAGGATTTTCGACACTAGCTTTTCAGCTAGGTCGAATTCAGTCGCTGTCTGGAGGAGAATTCTAGCAGCCGGCTGCTCTGACGGTAGTTTTCCGTGGTTTCTCCGATCCGCACCAGGCGAATGCCGGAGTAGTACCCTACCAAACGGGTCACGGACCGCGCGCGATCTTTCTTTCCTCTTCCTTGTCCTATCCTCTTCCCTTACACACACACACACTAACAAACACTACACTACAACACATTCCGGGAGACCGGAGCTTAGAGCTTGTCCCGGCTGGGGCGGTGCCCAGCTGGTGGGAGAGTCCTGGTTAAGGGGAACCCCACTAGCCGACGGTAGGTCGGCGCCGGACCTCGCCATCCAGCGGGGGAAGATCACCGCCATCTCCCAAGAAAAATATGCACTACAGGAACGGGACAAATGACCAAAGCAGTTGACCCGCCCGGAAACACGAAAAATCAATCAATGAATCTTAAGGGCGACAATTTAACTCTTCGGGCGATCCAACACACCTGACTTACGGCACATTGTTGCTCTCAGCAGTTTGCCCGGCTGCTCCGAAACGCCATAGGGATGAAGTTATGAGTGATTTCAAGCTGTGGCACGCATACGCAATGGAAACTTATTCAGATAGATTAAACTCTTGAATTTACGCGTCAAAATTTTTGAACTTTTTTCCCAGTGGCGGCCACAACGGGCATGTGTCAAGGCTTGACACAGCATTCTACTGTTCTACACTTTGAGGGCACTTTCCTCAGAATATGGTGCGAAGCGAATTAGCGCCCGGGCGTACCTCCTCTGAGAGTTGCAAGCGTGCGTTTGTCTCCGCTGGGAGAGGTGAGACATCACATGGCGCAAGGGCTGTAAGAGAAACGCTTGAAATTTAAATGTTGCTGGCGCAACAATAATGAAATGTTCATTATACATTTGCAGATGAATAATACTAACACCATATTAAAATTGTTTATTAAACAAGCACACACGTTTATCACGGTAGGCAGTTGGAACCTTGCCTACTCCGAGGAGCCGCCACTGGAATTTACCCAAGAAACTTTTACTTAAAGCTACGTTTTTGCATTGTGGGGTGCTCCATCGGTACTTGCATTGTTGCAATTGTCCGGCATTGCGGTCCGTTATCGGCTCTCACCGGAGCAGATAATTCTCGACTACCGTCACGTCGATCTTGTTATAAGCCCTGTCGACGCATGACTAACATTGGCACGCGGGGTGCCGGCGCGATTTCGCAAAACTACTTGGTAGTTCGTGGCTCAAAGCGAAGTCCGTTTGCCTTTCACGAAGGAGGTCCGGGTTCCATTCTCGAACGATCTCATGACAAATTTTTCCGGCAAAATGAGTTGGCCTACTTCACAGGGGCTAGTCCAACCCCCTGTGAAGTGTCCTAAACCTAAACCCTACCACTGTCCTAATTCTTTCCCAATTCTAACCAATGGGTAGTGACGCAGGAGCGCGTAAGAGAGAGGCGCGTACATGGAGATGCTACCTGGCTGTCCTCTTCAGTGCTCTTGTCACGACTTACGGAATACAGACTATAATACAAAGGAATAGTTAAACGGATTACTCCATAAAACACCTTCTACGCCAAGTTCTTGGATTGTTGTGAGAAAGTGTCACAGAAACGGGACTGTCAACGTTGTCACAGAAGTAGTGACAGTACGTTAAAAAAAACTCGCCCGTGGAGTGCATGAGGAGTTCGCAAAGTTGGCTGCGGCTTCTCCGGCTACGTTCATGAAGGGAACTTCAACTGCGGCCGTTCTGTCGACTCTTCACGATCAAAGTCATTCCTAAAATGCGACTGACCGGCAAGCTCTCAGCAACCGAAATAAATTTCCAAAATTCAACCTTTCGGTTGGTTCTCTACCGTCCAATGAACGTCGTGATTCTTGCCGAAACGCTCTTGGCCATCGGTGGCCACGTGATGTGTGTCCACGGTCTATTCTCATAGGCGCGTAGACGTTGGTGAGATACAAAGGCCGCGAATCGCACGGGGAGCGGTAGCTCAGTGCATCAACTGATGTCACTGCAGCGCCTCTGACCGGAAAGTCCTAGGTTCGAGTCCAGACGGCGGCAGGATTTTCGACACTAGCTTTTCAGCTAGGTCGAATTCAGTCGGTGTCTGGAAGAGAATTATAGCGGCCGGCTGCTCTGATCGGTAGTTTTCCGTGGTTTCTCCGATCAGCACCAGGCGAATGCCGAAGCAGTACCCTACCAAACGGGCCACGGACCGCGCGCGATCTTTCCTTCCTCTTTCTTGTCCTGCCTCTTTCGGAAACACGAAAAAATCAATCAATCAGAAAAGCCACGAATCGCGTCGCTTTGCCATCCTTTCTACTTTTTTCGCTTAGACGCGTGAGGGAGGCGTGACTCGGATCCGACGTCGCCTGAATCCATCGGGTGCATCTGTCCCTGCTCCGGCGCACTCTTCGCTTCCATGGGGAGGGCAACCGACGTGGCGCAAGCTGATGCGGATTTCCGTCCACAGACGTGCGACTGTGTACTTGTCCGACACCCTTAAGTTCAGCCTGCTACAACTGACTTTTGGGAAACGGAAATTTTGTGCACTTCTTTTCAGCAGCTTTTTTGTTGTACCTGGTCACTACTTAATAATATATCTCCTGATGTCAGATGTGTCTGAATTTGGAGGTCTGACTTATGGGATCTAAGAAAATAGTTACTGGGTTTAGATGTACCGCATTCTCATTCTGTAATAATTTCACCTCCTCTATTTGACCATATTTCGTTTGAATCATATCAAACGTTGATAAGTTTATATGACGGTTAACTGTACATTTCAATGTAATGATAAACTGTGGATTTATGAGCCCTAAAATAAGTTCAAGTAGGCAGACAAAATAAGCATTTAAAATTATAAAATAGACATTAAAAAAAGCAATACAATTTCTTCTTATCCTTACTTGTGAACTTCTACAGAAAGTTTCTGAAGAAAACATAATCTAGTTTCCTTCGTGGAATGCTTACTTTCATCGTTGTTCTGTACAAAATCTCGTAGAAATTGTTTGTATCTTTTTTGGACAAGAAAGGCTTAATTGGAGTACATAACTTTCCGCTTTTCATTAACATGTCGGAACTCTAATACTGCACAGTAGTTATTTTTCTCATATTTAACCTAAACATAATAGAAAACATTGTATTATCTGTTTTAATCGCCATGCATAACACAAATCCTATCACTATTAGTACTACAACAGCACAATCGTACACGCATTATTTATAAATTTGTAATTTTCGAAAATTCAGAGAGTTCAACAAAAACGAGATATGCACCATTCTTTTACGTGTCCCCTGGTCTGTCCGTTTAAATATTTTAATCATATTTAACAATTTTTTTATAATTTCCATTAATTTCAAGCTGAAATTACACGAACACCACCCTTTTTTTCAAATAATAATATTTTACACAACCTTTTCTAAAGTTGTGATTTTTAGAATAGATTTAAATTAAGACAAATATCTATCAATACTGTACTTTCGTAGTGTTATAACTTCTTTACGATTTTCGAAATACAGGGAGTTCACCGTAAATGAGACCACCACCACTTTTTATATCGTTATTTGATAATGAGGCACTGTCTTTATTTCATGCAAAATTATGCGAAAATTCTCATATTTTCGAAAAATTGTACATGACCTAGTTTTGAGATGTCTTTGAATAACAGATCTCATCAAGGGAAAAATTTATAGACACTATAAAATTTGCATATAAAACCCCTAATGATTCAAAACGAAAAAAACCCTAAATGATTGCATTTTTCCATTAAAGGAAGAAATAGGCAAATAGGCAAATATCCCCAGATTAGTAATGAACAATTACAAATTAAATTATTAATTGTGCCGGCCGTGTGTACATCTAGAAAGTTTAGTTATCAATTTTGTCAATTTGATTTGTATACACATTTATTCATTCCATAATTGTAAAGCAAAATCGAGAAAGAAAACATTCTGTTCCAAAACATTAGTATGTATTATATTCGTGTGCAATGAATTTTCGTCTGCGTGTTCTATTTCTCCCTCTGAAAATATGATTCATCCAAGCAAAGAGACTCAGATGCAAAGAAATTCAGGGAATTAATGTAAAAATCTTCTTGTTTAGAATTTCCAAAAAATCTGAAATTTTCAGAGAATTCAGCATAAGGACAATTCACAAGGGCAAACACCAAGAAACATATTCCTAAATACTTAATTGAATGAATATGATAGAGCGGTAACTGATGTATAATATTATTTAGTCGGGAAAATTATCTGGGGTTCTATTACTTGCCGCATATATGACATGCCCTCACCTTTACACACATCTGTTGAGGTAGAGCTCGCGCATCCGAATTTGAAGGATCAATAGTCCGTTTTCCTTTAACATAAATAAAAATACTATGCCAAGAAAAATTCCTGGAAACATTAAAACACAACGCAAGATAAGAAAAAATATTATTACAATACTGTTTTCGAACACAATTGGGTGAGATCAGATAGAAGGATTTAAGACAATAATAACACTTTGTTTAAATTTTAATATATGAATTTAATTTCAGTTAATTTCATTTAATTTCAATAATGTGTCATAACTTTTCAACAGAAAAGTTATGACGTATTATTAAGTGCAGACAAGTGGTGCAAAAATAGCACATACATTTTCGCATATTTTTGAACTTGTGTAATTTCCTAAACTTTATTTAGATCAAGGAAAATTAGGCCTTCCCCGTTTTAAACGAATTTTGTCCTAAGAAATTAAAGAAAAGAAATGTGAAGATGTTTCTGAGAATTTGTTTTATAAATTACCTTTACTTCAAGCGAAAAGTATGCATAAACTATTTATTTTTCTGAAAAAAGTTATACGACCTATTTTAAAGATCTATTTTTTAGAACATATTTCATTAAGGAAAAAATCATTATCACCATACTGTACTTTTAGTCTAGTTATTTATTGTCTAATGTCGGTGGTAAGGAAACTTTCCGTTCCCCACTCGGGCACCGTCTGTTCTGCTGGGCATTTTTGATTCGAGCATGAGAAAAAGAGGAAACACCACAAGGTAGTTATGAATTGTCATTCTCCGTTATTGTGTCTTTCTCCCTGGAGAATATAGGATCCGCTTACAACAAGAATTGTCGGAAACTGTAGTGTCGCTAGGCATAGAATCGGTGTTCTTTTACGTTCTACAATCGTGAGTTGGCACACTGGATTTTCCGCCCTTCAAAATTTCTGTGTCCGGAGTAGGATTTAAAATTTTAAGAAGCATGATCAAGGCTATAGCACTGGTGAGGGCGTCCGTCCTGCTCATTGTGGTGTGCAGCCACGCCCCTAAACGTACCCACTCTCTCATCGCGCGTCGGTGCACTCTATTTTCCCACTCTATTCCCCCACTCTATTTTCTAGTCTCTACTTGGCCATCTCAGAACCACGCCAACCTGCAACCCACCGGGGCTCAGTCATACTCATCGAGGTTAGGTGCACAAAATCCGATCGAAGCCGTGGATTTTTAAGGGCGAAAAAATCCTTCGTACGCCTTCCTTCGGAGGGGAAGTAAAGCCAGCAGTCCCATGTTAGTATATTTACTGCATGTAAAATATCCTCAAGCCTAAATGAAGCCTCTGAGCTAAATTCAAATTGCCTGTTTCGTCGCCCAAGTAATACCTTCTTTCTCCCCTAGTAGGTGAAAGGAGCGTAACCAAATTTGCGTGCAAAATCAGACGGAAGAGCAAACCTCATGGCCTGAGTCTCGCCATGTAAAATAAGGCATTCGTTCATTCATTCTTTCACGTGACTTTTTATTGCTGGAATCAACATTTTCATGCTGAATCCGTTTTTATACTCAGGATTGTTAGCCCTGGGGGATGAGGTGAAATTATAATGATGGTGAAGAATGAAATGGAGAATCCCAAACATACAGACACACACACAAACGCACAAACATGCCCGAGACGGGGCTGGAACCCGCGATTCTTCGGTCCGAGACCGCCACTGCACAACAACCTCAGCATTCTTGGCTACCCGGAACGGCCGCCTCGCTATTATTATTATTATTATTATTATTATTATTATTATTATTATTATTATTACTATTATTATTACTATTATTATTAATGGTAGATGAACAAATCGTGGCTGTGTGTAGCGTGAACAGGAGCGCGGTCTATTTCAACGGGCGCGCCAACTTCTGTTATGTAAGTCCAGCACTTGCCCACGCGTCATCCAAACACCATCGGAAGTCGTCTGGCTTTTTAGGCCCTGTAAGTTTTAGGCCCTAAAAGAGCGTCACTGTAAACGTGTCTACGGGAGTTGGAGGGCCCCGGTCCCCACGACCGCCGGGGCTCCACAGCAGGCGTCGCCAAGCGAACCCGACCACGCGCCACGCGCCAACGCCGCTCACCGCTCGCCGCGCCCGCCACCTGGTCATCGCGCCGCCTGCAGCCACGCCAGCGCCAGCGCCCGCGCCCAGGCGCCGACCCGACCCGACCCGACCCAGCCCAGCCCAGCCCAGCCCAGCCCAGCCGCCCGCGCCGCGCGCGCAACGATGCCCAGCGCCTGCGCTCGCTCTGGGTCCCGCCCCGCCCCTGCCCTGCGCCCCCGCGCCCCGCGCGCCCCGCTCCGTCCCCGCCCACATTCCCACCCCCGCCCCTGCCCACACCCCCGCCCACACCCCCGCCCGCCACAGCCCACACCCCCTGCCCACAGCCCACACCCTGCCCTGCCCACAGCTCGCCGCTCACCCTGCTCCCGCCCCCGCCCACACCCCCGCTCCCGCCCCCGCCCGCACACCTGATCCCCACTCCTGCCCCAGACCGTGCCTCTGACACCGCCCCCGCACCAGCCGCTCCCCAGCCCTCACGCCCGCCCACACCCCAGCCCCACCCCCGCACCAGCCCCCACCCCCGCACCAGCCCCCACCCCGCGCCAGCCCCCGCCCCGCGCCAGCCCTTCCCACCCCCGCACCACCCCCCACCCCGCACCACCCCCCACCCTGCACCACCCCCCCACCCAGCACCACCCCCACCCCGCACCACACCCCCACCCCGCACCAGCCCCACCCCGCATCAGCCCCCACCCCCGCACCAGCCCCCACCCTGCACCAGCCCCCCACCCTGCACAGCCCCCACCCCGCACCAGCCCCCACCCTGCACCAGCCCCCACCCTGCACCAGCCCCCACCCTGCACCAGCCCCCACCCTGCCCAGCCCCCACCCTGCACCAGCCCCCACCCTGCACCAGCCCCTCACCCTGCACCAGCCCCCACCCCCGCACCAGCCCCACCCCGCACGAACCCCACCTCGCACCAGGCCCATCCCCGCGCCAGCGCACCAGCCCCCACCCCCACACCGGCCCCCACCCTGCTCTGATCAGTAGTTTTCCTGGTTTCCTCGATCACACTGTATTGGGAATATCAGGTATACGAGGACACAAAGACTTGTAACTATCCAGGTCGTAATGACTGCCGCGTGTCCCCTGTTGCATTCCCACGGAGAGCTTATCCTCGCTTCTCATGCGCTGTTTCTTATGTGCCTATCAGAATAGACAGGCAGCCCCTCTCGTTTCAGAGACCTCATAGATTGTGACAAAAAATGTGTATTTATTGACGTACAGGTATATTAAATTAAAATGTAATAATTTGCGGAAGGAAACAATTGCAAAAATGGATTGCTTTTTCTTTCAAAACCGTAATTCCAATAATCCCCGGTTTGACAATATATAGAGAAATTTGGTAGAAATCGTACTTTCACGATCGTGTCTGTCACGACACTCCACGCCTCTACAGGGCAATAAAGAAACCTGATTTTTTGCAACGTTGCAAGAAATAATAATAAAACAATAATAATTGTAACAAAATCCTTTAGAGATTGAAGTTATTCTTTCTGATGTCTTACTTTTCCTCTTGTATTAATAATATTTTTGGACTCACGTATTTTTCAAAGCAACGTGACGATGTACTACATTTATAACTGCATTGTCACTTGACAGTCAGGAAAGTGTTTTCATCTTTCTCATGTGTATGTGTGTGTTTTAAAATAATATGATCATTGTATTTCTTGTTCACCTTGCAATACATTTTATTTAATTTTGAATCAATCAGAAGACAGATCTTCCTTTCTTAGCGTAGTGTTCGGTGAAGGAAACGAATGTGGAGTTGGACCGTCCCCACTCAATTTGTGACTGGTGTACAGTGTCCAGGCTGGGCATCATATGTTAGTACTTACATTTCGATAGCCGCGCCGACTGTTACATGTCACACCCCCTTCTCTACGCTGTTCGTCACTGTCCTTACCACCCGACTCACTCTATCTCTCCCCTTCCCTTCCCTCCTGGGGCCGCCACTGTTCTGCGTTCAACATCCCTTTCCCTGTCCGCTTCCTCCACCCTCTCTACGGCACCTCACCCCGACGCGACGCGCGAAAGCAATAACCGGCGAGCTGCCCTCCGCCCGGCCGGCCAGCCTGCCTGCCACGTCGCTGTCCCCTGCCTCGCTCTGTGTCGCCCTGCGTCGCCGCCCTGCGTCGCCGCCCTACGTCCCCGCCCTACGTCGCCACCCTGCGTCGCCGCCCTGCGTCCCCGCCCTGCGTCACCGCCCTGCGTCGCCGCTCTGCGTCGCCGTCCTGCGTCGCCCTCTGACCTGTCGGGCACGCAACGCGCCTCGGTCACCGGATCCGGACCGGGCAGGAGGTCTCTTCTACGCACGTGTACTAAGCGAAAATGTGCTTGCCGAATCGTGAGAGCAGATTTCAAAGATTAATATAGGAACCAAAATGAAAGAAAGTTTTCCCTAGTCACAAGAAATAAGATAATAGATCATGCCGTCTAGTGTACAAATTAAATGAAATTACATTTACAGACAAAATTAATTCAAAGAAATTTAACATTTTTTTAAAAAACGAGAAGTTTTTGCGTCATTCTTGAGTCTGCGAAAAAGGCTTGAGTATTTTGGGATACTTTCTGCAGATGTTCGCGTAAAAAACAAGACTCCTATTGTCTTTTAATCCTTTGACACTCGGGAAAGTTCTGAAAACCAAGTATTTAAAACTATTAGTTTACCTCAGCGTAAGAATTATTAAGTAGAGAAGAAGTTGTCAGTGTTACCTGTCTGATCGAAAAGGAAATCGTTTGCTCCTGTTTTTTCGTAATTCATGCGTGTTAAATGTTATTACGCATAGATCGCGCGCCAACACGTTTTTACACTTGTTTGGTACACGAGCGAGGCGAGTCGCCGCGAAACTGCTCAACTTCCTGATCTTCAAACAATGGGATCCTGATGCGATGCATCTTATGTGGAATGAAGCAGAATTCCGCTAAATTGCGACAATGTGCAATGTTGTCGGTTCTGGTCGTTCTTGGTGTTCTGTCTGTTCTAGTCGTCTGTGGTGAGCTCTCAAGGCCATCTTGGAAAGTAAGACACATTGAAGCCTAAATACGTGACATTGTGTGTGTGTGTTTTATGGTTCCTTATTAATAACAATTTTGTATCTAGTGCAGTTTCTTCGTTCAAACTTTATCCAATAGTTATCCAATATTATCTTCACTATGCAGGTACAGAAATTCAAAGGCTACCAAACCCAGCCTAATTCAAATCAGATTGTTAGTAACGATAGAAAGCGGTGCGAGGCGAATTACTTAATGTCATTTCACATCCATTTTTATGGGCATTTCATTAAATTTACATTTTACTAATTCCAGATGTAACTCTAGTAGTTCGAGCTACTGGCTTCAGTTGCTAACTTTGTCGCATAAACTTTTGAACCAGCATTATCCATATGCTTTAATTATTAGTCATAATGAGGGAGCGGATGTTGATGACCAAAAACATCTCCAAAAATGATCAATAAAATGCTCTAAAAATGTTATAAAAATGCTCTAAAAGGTCGAATGAACAACTCAAGCTGTTAGATATGTTTCCGAAGTAATCGGAGCTTGTTCTATTCGTTCAAGTGAACTCAAATTTCTAAAATTTGGCTCGGACTGTCCTTTACCAGAAAATATTTGTCTTTAGTTATCGCGAAACCTACCAAACCGACAATGGCGCTTATAGGCGTCACAAGAGCCTTAAATTACATACAGTGGTTGACATTACAATTTCTGAGCGAAGAAATCAAATAGACAACTATGGATAACATTTGTTGAATCTCGTACATATTATTTGAATCAAGTACTATTAAAATCGAAGAAATCAACAAAAATGCATTAAAAATGACGGAAGAAGGTAAAAATGACTTATTAATTAAAATATTTTTGTGATCTAAAAGTCTGGGAGCTGTAACATGCTGCCACAGAATATTATGCCATATCTCAGGCAGGAATGAACATTCGCGAAATATACTCAACGAATGGTATGAAGGCTGACTGAAACTGAAAGAATTCTGAACACGTAGCATAATGATTTTTTTTTCAATTCATGTAAATGGACAGTCCATTTGAGGTTTCACTGAATTGAGAGACCTAAAAATGTGTTGCATTAACATCAGTCAATTGTACACCGTTTATTTCCAATGGAGTACAGAATTGTTTATTTGAAATTTAAAAGTGTATTAAAACAGTTTTCTTTTCACGTACTCATTTACTATTATTTGTTATTACGCAACCAATTTGAAAATCAGATATTGCACTATTTACGGTTTCTTAATTGCAAAGAACGTTCGTATCATCCGCAAAGAGAACTGTTCCTCCGTTTCGAATCGTCGAGGGCATATCATATAACTACAGTCATAAGAGAATAGGGCCTAAAATAGACCCCTTAGTGACTCCACGTGCAATTGGCAGTCAGAAAGGTGTGTACATAATGTTCCATCATTCCAGAAAAGTATTTCTACTCTCTGAGATCGTTGTTTCAGGCACGAACATAACGAATCTAGGGCAATACCACGGATTCCATATGAAGGTAATTTTGAAAGTAAGATGTCATGACCAATGACGTCAAAAGCTTTAGAAAGCTCTGAAAATAATCCAATAGGTGATTCGTTTTGATCCAATGGTGAGGCGATATTTAAGAAAAGAAAATATGATTGTTTCCGTAGATTTTGATTTTCTAAATCCATGTTGGCAATTTGAAAGCGCGGCAGAGAGAACTGAGAAAAGTTTCCATTCGTAAGGAGATAGGATTGATATTATTTCTAACGTAAATACAAGAACCCCCGTATGTAGGACCAATATGCGATACCTTCTTTCTACAATAATAGCGTACACGAAAGCGTTGAAATTTGGAAAATGCTAAGTTCATTAGGAGATAGCGAAAGTTATGTAAAGCAAAGAAATAATTTAAATTGATTTAAATCGCTCTGTAGAGCTGCTTCAATAAACTCAGTTTTATTTGAAAGGGACTGAACATTGTAGTGCAGTATGTTTATCTTCTGCACGTAACTACACGGATGTTTTTCTGCTGCATCTGACTGTAGTTGCTATATATTTACTCTATTTTTTACCTCGAGTGCGTGGTCGAAGGTTGTAATGTGTCCCAGCAGTCACAGGTTGTGATGAAATTGGGGGAACAAGTGTAGATGAATTGCTAGTGGGAATGGGGAAATGGGAGTAAGTTCAGAGGAGAATGTAAGAGGGTTTGAAATAAGGGTGGGAGGTGGAGAACGTAAGGAAGGTGAAAGGGTTATATTTTTAGCAGGAGTTTGCGTAGGACTGGAGTTGATGATGTATTGTGCAAGCTTGTTACCCACTGCATGTTTTCCAGCATGGTTCATGTGAAGCCAAGGAATTCAAGGTTAATGCCGAGAGAAGTGTTTTTCTGAGAGGAAATTAATTCCAAAAATGTTCCCATTGTTTCTCTTAGTTGCAGTTTTAATTGTTAGTTTGCGTGCTTAATCTCGCTGCTTAGTGTTGGTCTGTTGAACCAGAAGGCCAGAGTCGACACTACAATATTAGTATTTTAGGTGGCACATTATAGTTTGTTTACATGTTGTTCAGGTGTAAAGTTACCGCCCAAAGTTAAGTCATTCTGCTCTCCTATAATAATGACTATGGCCTGATTTGTCAGTGTCTTCGTGTGGGTATAGATGAGACTGAGTAAGGGGATGGTAACTTCCTACTGAGAATGGAGGACAGATGGCGGCCATGACTGTCAGCTAAAATAAGTACCTGTTTTTTAGACTCAGTAGGAATGTCTTTGTATTCAAGTGGACTAGGATGCGCAGCTTTACGTGTTTTGGTTTCGACGCGCTTCGTAGCCTGTTTGCGTTGGGTTGTGCATGTATTTGTCGAAGGGTTGTGTGGATCTGGAAGGCGAGTAAAATCTGTTTCATAAAACACTAAATTTGTTTTGTGTTGTGACTGGATGCGGTGTCTGTGTCTTTTGTACAGTCACGGGTGTACGGTTGGTATTATTCCCTCTGTTGCGGACTTGTACCCAACCGTCTGTGTAGAGAACGACCTCATCCAACCTTCGGATATGTTGATCTAAATGATTTTTTTATGTGCGAGAAGACTTTCATAAGGTCGGCTTTGAGAATATACACAGTAAAAAGAGTAGGACGGGCAGTAGCCATGTCATGACTGCGTTTTAATGTACGTGATAAAAATTGTAATAAATACAAGAAAACTCAGAAAAGAGCAACAAGCACCTAGCTTAATATTTTAAAAGTGTAAGATCGATGTGTATTCGATAAATTAAAAAGTAAGATTCAATACAAGAATGAGAAGGTATGCTATCTACAAAATATATTGAAGTTAATACTTACGAAATTTGGCAATGTGATTACGTACATTTTCGTCCACGTAAGCTGCAAGTGTTTAATACAACTAGTAGACTATACTTTATCGTAAATAAATAAAAGATATTAACTCAAAATTTGTCTTGGAAATATAGAGTAAGATTTGAAACACAAATTTAAAACTATTCGATACACTGTCCTCGTAACGTTCAAAACAACGGAACCACCACTCGTCACTGAAATACAATAAATCTTTCAATAAACTAGCACAGTGATATATCGAAAACAAACGGAACTGTTTATAGGTTATAACACTTATCACCAACTCGTAAATCTGAAGTTCGATAAGATTCCAGTATCCGTTTAAAATTTGTAATCTGTTGGTTTGTAGCACAAAAAAAACAATCACAATTTTATTTTCTGCTAACCTGCAACAAGTAATGAAAGTACTTAAACACACCAAATGCAGTACAGTCGCTAAAAATAATAAATAAATCACAAAAGTTCAAGAGCACAACAAAATGAGTCCGTCTCGTAAGATGGAGTCAACGAGTCTCCAGTCAATCAGTCAACCAGTACTTTTATACATACTTTTTTTATGGACAGTCACTTCGCAGTGCTGGTGAGTGTTTGCATCAGAAATTGTGTTGGTGGCACGAGCTGCATCTTGAAAACGTACTCATAAGCTTGAAAACATAATCTTCACAACACATCTTGAAAACGTAAATTACGAACTCACCACAATCATAAAGGATGCTGGAAGTGTTGCCTCTTCACTTTTTTCCCAGTGATTTGGTTGCTACCAACATTAATGCAATTTTTAATAAGAGGCCCTGATTCGGCTCAGTTGGAGAGACTTGCCTGACGCCCTGTACACTGTAAAAGGATTAGAATAAATTCTGCACTTTCTTTCCTCTCCAAAGTGTTGCTGGTTCAAGGTGCGATAATAGTCGCTTACAGCATAAATGTAACTTCATTATCTGTGCACGTCTTCTAGAATTCATTGGGAAATATAGTTATTCAAATTATTGTTTCCAAGTTGTTGCGGCAGGAAGTATTATTCCTTGACGAAGGACGTCATGGATAAGAGCCCAAAATGTATTGCTTATTTATCCTTGAAATTATATTTTATTACGAGAGCTCTTTTTATTTTTATTTCTTTTTTATTTTATTTTTTTAATTCAAAATTCATGTAGTATATGACTTAGTGTAGGGATCACAGAATGTTGAAAATGTGCACAGATTTCACTTCTCCCCATAGCCCGTCATACGCAGTTTTAACTGTTTTTTGACGTAAAATAAATAAATAAATAAATAAATAAGGTGCAGCAGATCAAAATATTTTATATTCAAACTGTTTAATTTTGATTTCAACTGTAAATAGAAGTCTCCCTATATTATTACTTTTAATGAATCATTTCTTAATTAGAGGAAATGAGAATTAATGTATCTGAATTTGAAGCAATCAGTGTCAACTGTCTTCCCCAAGACTGTCTTGGGCCTGGATGTTAAGTGATGTACGGCAACTCCGGAACTATTTGTACATTCCGTATTTTTAAACCGCGCCAATTGTTCTGAACGCAGTGCTCACGAATTCTAATAGGGGTTACTTTCCCGGTTCTCTTGACATGCCTAAATTCCCACTTATCGTATTTGAAAACTTGATTCAAATATTAGCGCGTTTTTCGAAATAAGTCAAAAATATAATTGTTAATGCATATTTTTTAAAACATAAATGCGTTCTTTAGTAATTGTCCTAATTGTGAACAATTGATTGAAAGCATATTAGTTATTCCTACTTTATTTTTCGTGCAGATCTTTGAACTAAATCCTCATTATTTTATATCGAGAGAAATCAGATGATTAACAGTACAACTTCTTTCATTTTTTACACAGAGAACTTGTTTTTAAAATAAATGATAGATTTTGATATCTTTCACTCTCTAATTATCCGAGAAAACCGAATGCAAACCGGAGCGAAAGATTAAAAATATATTCTAATCGCTGAACGTATTCCGTTGGAAGGAAAATCAATACGGGCTCCCCTTAAATCATCCGCTCTGCGCAGTTAAATACGCGGATTCTTATAACCTGATTTCCCTCTCCTTAGAGAAAGTGGAATTTCCTCCGCCTCACCGGCAGCTCCGCGTTCGGCGGGAGGGGGCGGCGGTGGCGGCGGATTCTTCCCGGAAATGTGCATCTCGGTCCGTGGTGTGGAGCGGAGGGGAAGTGGCGGCCGCGGACGGGGAAAGGGAGGGCAGAGGAGGTGGGGGTGATACCGAGCTGACCCGTTTCCGCTGAAAGTTCCTCTCCTCGCCGCTGAGGAAAGGAGTGGGTGACAAACAAGAAGAAGAAAAAGAAGAAAGGGAGAGAGAAGTGTGAGTGTCGCTGGCAACTAAAGGATGTCCAATTCTGTGAAGCAAAACAGGCTCCTAATTAAATACTTAGCTGTAAATGATACGAAGGATGCATTGAAGGTATTGGTTCATGCACTACAAAATCAACGAACGAATTGTGTTAAAGTTATGATCAACAGCTGTGTGATACTGTACAGTATATCATAACTAGGGTTCGGATAGTTACATTAAATAATGTAAAATATGCATGTAATTAGGAGATTTAAAACAGGTAATATATGTATTAACGCAGAAAATATGTACTACACAAACCTCCTAAAAAGATAAAATTATCATAATGTGTTCTTTTCATCCATTATATTTATCACTGAAGATCTAAGTAGCATACAGTTTACTAAAACAATGCAAATTATGACAAAAAAACACCTGAGTTATGGACCAGAACTGTTGCTGTTGGTCACCTATTTTGTTCCATTACGATGTATAATAGTCACCATTTAAAGGTTTGAAAACAGAAACGATTCTCTCTTGTTTCTCAAAATTGATTTGCACTGGGGAAAACAACGTTAAGCTACCACGGATGTTATTGGCGCATATTTAAAGTTTGCGATTTCTTCCAGCCACAATGTTTCTTCAATGTCTAACAATTTGATCTCCATTTTACTGGACATGATATTGGCAATAAGGTGTAATGTACGGTAACCCGTTTCTTTCTAGTACGTAGTTTAATTTTTCTAACTACAACATTTGCAATTTTTCCTGGCGCAATTCTGCTTAAGCTCTAGTAAGAGACTTTCTATTAAATTTATATTTGTGACAAGACATTTTGTTCGAGCGTTGTGATGGCTATAGAAATGTAGTTGAACTGTGTCTTAATATAAATTAAGCCCCCCTTCATTCTATCTGTACATATAGCAACCATCGCTTCAACAAAGCTTTCTACTTAATTTTCATTAAATTGTTTCAATACATTCTCAATAATATCAAACTGTTGACAGTAATATATGGCAGCCTCTAACTAGGTTCCCCATATCGTAACGATCGGTTTAGGAAGAAGTCGAATTCCCGTAGCCAATTGTTTAAACAAATTTATTCTGCTTGGAAATATACGTAATCCTTGTACAATTAATATTAAAGAATTAACAGTAAGCAAATTTAAGCACTCAGGTGGTGAACTGCATGTGTCAAGCACGTTACATGAAACATTCTATTATAAAGTAAGTTTTTGTGCTGTTTGAATATCACGTTTCAGGATTTCCAAAATGTCTACAAATGCTACACAGTCTATCGCTATGTTCCCTCTCCCTAATGTCGTGCAATTTTGAGGATTATTTTTTGTTTACGCCATTCTCTTATTACTTTCTCAAGAATACATTTAAATAGCAGGGGTGAGAGTCCGTCACCATGCCTTACTCTTGTTTTGATTTTAAAGGAGTTAGAAATGCATCGCATAAATTTAACTTTGGCCTTTGTGTTTGTCAGGGTTTCTTTCATTAGTGCAAGACTTTTCCAATCTAACCTTTGTTCGCTCATTCCCTGAATAATTGGAATAATGATTCCCGATCAACTAAATCATATGGTTCTTTTAATTCAACAAATGTACATACTAGATTACTGTTACCTATTTGTTGATGCCTTAGCATAAGTTTCAGATTTAAGATTTGTTCTGGACATGGTCGACCTGGTCTGAAGCCTGCCTGGTATTCTCCAATTTTTGGTTCTAATTGTTGTTGTGCTCTGTCCAAAGACATAGGGATAAGATCTTGAAGGAAACTGATAATAATGGAATTCCTCTATAATTATTGACGTCTGTTCTATTTCGTTTTTTAGTAATTTTTGAATGAATGCAGTTTTCCATTCTTCTGGAATTTTTTCCAATTGCCAAATATGTTGTATAACTTTAGTGATTTCTTTTATTGTGTTTGGTCCTGCAAAGCGGCATTATTTCTGCTACTATTCCATCTTCGCCAGATGTTTTGTTATTTTTAAGCCTGTGATGTGTTTGATGTTTTCGGTTTCATCGGATGGTATAGAGTTTGGATTTGTATCTACAGGTTCTTGTGTGGGGAATCATTGTAATGGTTAACTGCTTATTTATTAACGGGGTTAACTTCTTATTTATTATTATCATTATTATTGTTATTATTATTATTATTATTTTATTATTATTATTATTTTATTATTTTGAATTTTATTACTAGTAAAAAGTAGTTACTACATCAATAAAGTAATTAATAGTTGCATTTTGTAGACATTTTCCTCTGAAAATAGCAAAAAAATATCATTCTAATGATGTGTTGTAAATATAATGCAATTATAAAGACTCTCAAAATATGTAAAAACATGCACAATAAAAACTGCATTTCTCATCGGAGACACATTGTTCAGTGGACATATTACAATATGCATATAATTAAATGCATTAGCTATCCTAGCCCTAATCATATCGGACATGTTTTTCTGTCGAGGCTTCATGTAAAATACCCGAATATTCAGAATTTTTTTTTTTTTTTCAAAATCGCAGGGACAGTTTAGGATAATCGATCTTGGAATGTCACTTTTTGACAATATTTTCTGCAAGTTTTAGATGCTCAAGTTAATCGGACGGAAACGCGGGCGAACGGGCGAACGGAAACGCGGACAGGCAGGCGGACTGTCTGACCGCGAGACAGGCGTTTTGCCTTCAATCAATTTTCAGATATCATGAATCATTAGAACGTGAATGCTGAAGATATGTATTGAATGAAGTAATTTGCTATATGTAGAAACACACTTTCTCAAATTTTTGGATATCAATATCCTACAATAGTTCTTTTCTGAACAAAAATCGATAATTATTTTGCAGCATCACAATACTTGCAACTAGTAAGTACAATGGAGTAATTTTTTTTTTTAAGTAGACTTTGCAACAACACTTTCATGAAACTGAAATGCTTGAGTCTGGCTGTTGAGCAACATTCACAAATATCTCCCAAATTCTATCACACACGCCACTTTCTTTGAATATTTTTCAGTTCTTTGGCTTTCCTGTATTTACAGTTTAAAATGTGTACTTTATTTCTCTTCACAGATTTTGAAAATCCAATTATTGTATTACCATGATTGCGTCGATGCAACGTCGATATTTTCATTTCCCTTTTTTTCCATTGTTCTCTTTTATATTTCACCATCCTTTGTTCTTCCTTATTCGTAGCAGCTTTGTTTCAAATGAATTATAGGATAGATTACTTCCGATAAAGAAGCATGCGTCAGAAAGGCGTCTATGGCACGACAGTCAAGAGATTTGTGGCGACTCTCTGCGGTCGTTGTGGTTACAAATGGGCTCTCTATTCCCACGACTTCACTCTACTATTCTACTATGCCTACGACACACTCTATTCCCTTCTTGTTTGCGCCACATCACGTCACGGATACAATGCAGTCAAGGGCGCGAT
>BLKR01004730.1:0-32500 GCA_011170035.1 Teleogryllus occipitalis
AGAATAGACTTAGTTTGTAGTTTACATATCTTTTGTGAAGGTGCCAAAAACTACTCTTCAAAGTTTGCAAGCAATTTCCCGTATTTTTTGTGATAATGTACTTTTTTCTCAAAAACCATATGGCGGACAATTTTCAAATTTTATAAATAGTTGCAGACAACAAAAATAATTTGTGTGTAAGGACTTTTTCAATATGGTTTAGATTCTTTATAATGATGTATTAAATTTAATTTTGTTGCATCTAATAACATGACACGAATTCAATAATTAATATTAAAAAATCATAACTAATGCCAAAATTTCCTTACACTTATTTTTTTACGTGTATTTTAGGAACAGTTCTGCAAAATTTCAAAATTTTAATGAGTTTGGTTTTCAAGAAACGTGTACCTTTGTAAAGTTATACATCCAAAATTTCAATGTTTATATTATAAACAGATTCTTTTACAAAAATTAATGGTAATTTATATATATATATATATATATATATATATATATATATATATAAATTACCATTAAATTACCATATAATAAATTACAACGTATATTAAAAAAATTAATATACGTTGTATAAATCTGCCTACAACCCACCCTTGAAGCTCTTTCACTCACAAATGCAATAATGTATTCAAATCGCTGGAAATGTAAATATTAAAGGCGTGAGAGATATTTTTAAAATAACATTTGTGTAATTTTGAAAAACAACAACAAAACAGTACAGCAAAATTAATGTTATTTTATCTTAAACAATGTAATTAGCACTACCCATACGAAAAGTTAGAAGAAAAGATTTGGAGCTATTTTTGAGAAAATGACAATTAAGCGGTTCTGAAATAGCGGAATTTTGAGCTCGTTTTATGAGAAAACATTTGAATTTTCGAGAAACTTTATAACATCATTTAAAGCAAATGTACTCGTAAGTGCGATAATGTGAAGAAATCGCTGCTAATGTAAATATTAACGACGTGAGAGACAAGACAAAACAAAAGAATAACACAATATGGTGTTATGCCATCTAATAGAGGACATTTAGCATTATCCATTCCGAAAGTTTAAAGTAAAAAATTGAAGTCGTTTTTCAGAAAATCTTGCTTTTATTATTTTTTAAAAAGGCACATATTGCACGCTATATTACGCAAAACTATTGAAATTTTCAAAAAAAATATTCATGATCTTAGTGAAAGAACAAATTATATTTGAAGGAAATAGGAAGTAGGTTGTAGGAAGAAGCCGAAAAATTCAAACTTTTACAATTATCGAAAATTCAGAGTGAACAGTGAAAATCGGACCTATGCAGTTTTTATAAATGTAATATACTCTATTTTTACGAGAAATTTAAAGAAAAAATTTGGAGCCACTTTTGAGAAAATTTTGAAAATGTCCCAAGGGCTTCATGTAAATACCCCCAAAAATTTATGAATGTTTTTCAAAATCGTCGAGCTTCGACTCGGGCCAGATCGACAGAGGTTTGTTTATTCAGTTTGCAAGAAATCGAACGCATAGTTTAGGGGCTAGCGTTGTTCACCTACAGATGGACGGATGTTTTGCTGTCAATGGGTTTTTCGGTATTATGGACCCACAAAACAAAGATTCTGGGTACACCGCGTGTTAGAGGATTTTTGCCCTCAAATCTAACAACTGGATTTATCCGCTTTTTCATTTCCAGGGCCCGACAATAAGAGTTCGCCGCTTTCTTACTCCCAGCATGACATAACTTTCTCTATATTACATATATTACTCCATATATACGTACGTATACGAGAAAGTAAAAAGATCGTGATATTTCTCTGGGTGTCACTTTAGTTGATCATGTTAAGCGTAAAACTGTTAATTTGGATTATACTAGTTTTGAAGATTCAGTTCAGGGAATTTCTAATTACATTAGTTTTAATAAATAAACTGAAATGTTCCAGTTCTGTGCTTTGGTCATGAAAATTTCGTTGTTTTCTAATTGAACCATTGTTTGCCTTCCCAAGTAAACACGATGCTGTTGATTGTAGTGTGAATTGCATTTCTTGGGATGATGTATTGTTGAAATTTTGAGTTGCTTCACTTTAGAAGAACTCTTTTCAACTTATTTAGGTGCGTGAGTTTTGAAGAAGACTAGGGTATTTTGAGTTGTCACTTTTTAAGAATATACTTATAAATTTCCTTTTCTGTTCCCTTTTCATGCAGAATAATGTCATCAAGGCGTTCGCCTGTGATATTGCACGATAATACTGATGATGGGATATTCTGCGAATCTGGAATGTATTGAACGAAAAGAAGTCTAAGAAACAAATCCAAATGTTGAGGTAGCAAAGGAATACCATAATAAAATACTTAATGCATAATCCATAATGAAATCCTGTAATGAAATAAGATCAATTGTTGCTACCATCAGCTCTGAAGGAGATAGATTGACATTCATGCTGTTGCATGTAGGTCAGATACTGCTACCCGCATGCGACGTAATTGGAAATAAAACATTATCAATAAGGATAAATTGAACATCAAAGTCACATAAGTATACGTTTCATTCTAGAAAAATGTCAGAACTCTAAATAATCAAAGGCTTTATGTCTCATCAAGACAGTAAAAGAAACATAACTGAAACAAAGGGCCGTTCTTTTGGGTTAATGCTAGAATAACTAAAACATTAATTGATCGTAGTTTTATATCCATTGTCATTACTGCACATACATTTCTTTGTCTTAGTAATGTTTCATTATTGCCACAAACGTTTTTCGTGATTTATGGAAAATCTGACATTTTGTGTCGTGTCACTTTTGTAGCAAGTTGCAAGGAAAAGCATAGAACATCCACTAGAATTCTGAACTTCACCTTGCGATTTTTGGTTGTTTGCTCGGGTGAAGTCTGTCATCGCAGGAAAGTCGTTTAAACGTGTGCAGGACCTTTTGCAATCCATAAATTCCGCTCAACTAACTATACGTCAATCGAAGTACCGTGGTGCCTTTGGTAAATAGTTGCATCGCCTCCAACGATGTGTGGAGTACAAAAGGGGACTTAGAAGGATTATGAAAGTACATTTCCAATACATTTCATAATGTGCATTTTGACAGTCCACGTACAAAACGTTTTTAATCCCCCTCGAACAGCTTTGACATTTTAGATTGAGATTTGTTTCTTAATGTAATATATTTTTTTAGTATTTGATTTTCAAGTCATGTACACTTCCGTGTACTAGTGTTCCTGTTATGCGTCTTTGCACCTTCCACTTCATACAGACTTCCTCTAGCTAATTAAAATGCTTCTGTTTCAGGTGAGTACCTATCCTGCTTATTTTGCCTGCTGCCTCAGCCTTTGGTGAGTTAACGCAATGATACCGAAACGTTTGTAACTGTATTATGGGGTAGTTGTTACCGTAAAATATGGACCTATTGAACTGTTGAAAAGCGAAGTTCACAGCAATTTAAACCACTACTATATGACTTGCATTGAGGGGTTTGTTATTTGTATGTTCGAGGAGTATCAATTCAGCAATAATAATTAATACAGTAAAACTCTATCTTAATGCACATACTTCTGAGAGCCAAATAGTTGTAATGTTTATTACTATTGAAATTTGGATAATGACTAATTGTAAGATTTTTCTTTGCGTGTTAACGTGAAATATGGTTATGTCTTCATCATTTGTATTTTTATATTTTGAAATGAAATAAATCTAATCGATTTTAGTAGTAAATAATTTCTAATAATCATTCATTACGGCGTGTGGAAAGGGAACTTTGTGACATTCATCGTACTTTCGTTCGGAATAAAAACAGTTAGTCCCTATACATTAACCTTCAATATGTTTTTCAATACTGAAGAGGAAGAGGACTCCAACTCTATGCCTCTAACCCGTGGCTGGCGTTTTCCTTTTCAATAGCTTCAGCCTTTGACGTTGACGTACAAGGAGACCTCTTTTTCTTTGGGCTTTTGCCTGTTTGGTTTTCTCTTCATCTCTTACAAGGTTCGTAGACATATTGTTCCTTCTTTCTAGACTTTTTTCGTAATTTAAATATATTAAATCTTCCCCAAACCAAAGATGAAAGGGATGCAAATTTGAAGACTTTATTAGAAATGACGTACTGCTACTTTATATAGGAGAGGGTGCAGCTGTAAAAGTTAAACACAAATAAATGTAAGTTGTGTGTGTGTGAACGGGAAATTTGGCGTTTATAGTATTCTTCAATTTTCATTTTCACTTGTGCACGTTGCACGCACGCTCAGTTGCATACCAGGAAATATTTATTAGAAGCTCCTGCGAAATGATAGTGCCAAGACAGTTTTCCTCTCGTAGGCGACGTTTGGGCGAATTGCGACTAGTGAGATCACTGCCTACGTCTTGCTCACGGCCCGCTAGCTTCCCTCGCCAGGACGAGTACATGCTGTATTTTGGACAAACTCTTGGCATGCATCGAGATAGTGTGTGGATTCTTAAACAAGTCATTTCAAGAGGGCACTTGTACCCCCTCAGGTCGGCGTTGCTTTCTACAATGTTGTAGCTCTCATCACAGTTGATCCTTGAATTTAAAACTTTTGGGTGGCATTCTACGACCTCTCGAGGATCGAACTCAAGGCGTTCTAATCTTTTATTGAGTCGATTTTTAATGTACAAACCGGTAGCGGTAGCTCAGTGCGTCAACTGATGTCAGTGCAGTGTCTCTAACCGGGAGGTCCTAGGTTCGAGTCCTGACGGCGGCAGGATTTTCGTCACTAGCTTTTCGGCTAGGTCGAATTCATCTGCTGTCTGGAGGAGAATTCTAGCGGCCGGCCACTCTGATCGGTAGTTTTCCGTGGTTTCTCCGATCAACACTAGGCGAATGCCGGAGCAGTACCCTACCAAACTGGCCACGGACCGCGCGCGATCTGTCCTACCTCTTCCTTGTCCTATCTTCCCTTACACACACACTTACACTAACATGCACTACACTACCACATATTTCGGGAGATCGGTCGGGAGCTTAGAGCTTGTCCCGGCTGGGGCGGTGCCCCGCTGGTGGGAGAGTCCTGGTTAGGGGGAAACACCACTAGTCGATGGTAGGTCGGCGCCGGATCTCGCCATCCAGCGGGGGAAGATCACCGCCATGTCCCGACAAAAACATGCACTACACTAACGGGACTAATGACCAGAGCAGTTGACGCGCCCGGGAACACGAAAAAATCAATCAATTAATGTACAAATTTATATGACGAGGTGTCGGTGCTTTCTGTTTTTGCTTTCTCATTGTTACGTTCTCTGAAGCACATAATGTTTAATATTTTAAAAAATGGATAATTTTGGTCTTGGGAACTTCGACGTACCCTCTTCCTTTACGAGTACTTCGCTTCATCCCCCATCCGCCTGGCGTTCCCCTTTCTCGATCTCCGCAATCCCCTCAATCACTCTGCGTCCTCGTCGACTCGTGGCCCCCACCGCCGCCGTCGCCGCCCCTCAATCATGCACCCTCTGCGCGCCGTTTTTGGCGGCTGCTGCTCCGCTCCCCCTCGCTCGCTTCTCCCGCCCGGGGCCCCCGCCCGCCTCGTAACAAAGCCCTGCGAGTATGCGTAAAAGCCGCAGCACTTCGCCGATCCTTACGACCTTGTTCTTGTGTGATCTGGATTCGGGCCTGCATTCAATGCTCTTCCAGGTTGAAGTGGCTGGTGTGTCCTTGCGAGAGCCGGCGAACAGGCGAAGTTTCACAATGTGGCCGCTTGAGCGCGCGTCGCCGACCCTTCGCGCAGCGTTTGAGACACTCTAAGCTAAGGAATAGGGAAATGCCCGCACCTCGGCCAGTTGTGGTCGGTGACACGTGCCACTGCAACAGCACATTGGTGGTCATACTAAACAATATTACAATTACGTAATAATGTTAAGCGTGCCTAAAGAGATGGAGTTAAGTCAAATTAACCTTCAAAGAGCAAGAGTAGAATTTTCTGGCAAGTTGAAGTGGTTTGTCAGGCCACAGTAATACTGTATTATATTTAAAATACCCTTCTTACTCATGTTTTCAGGCAATTATTGCGGACCATATAGCAAATATTACCTATAAGTTCTTAATATATTGTCAGAAATATTATACATATAGTAAGAATATATGTATATATACAATAAGAAAATTGATGAAAACAGCGTCTTAGGCTGAAAGTTGTATGCTTGTAACGCGCTCCTCATGTTAATACATAGATAGGCCGGATGAGAAATAGTTTCAAGCAATGCAACTTTCGCCTGTTCTGGAAAAACTTTCAGGAACCCTTACGGGCTATGCTCCTGCATTTTATCAGACTTCGTAACCGCTATTGTTCCTTGTGTAGCGCTTCTCGGTATGGCGGCCTCTCGCCTCACTTTTTTCGGTAACTCAGTTGATTTTCTGAAAGTGCTCGCCGTGTGACATATGTCTGTTTATTGTCATGAGAGTTAAGAGTGAGTTCAGTTATCATAACTCTTTATGACAAAAAACGGATCTCTCGGCGAATGAGCTATTTCCTTTCTTCATGATTATAAGAATGGGTGCGTAATTTAATCAATTATCGCTTTGCTATACCGAAAAGTTGATGTTATCTTTTTGTAATTTTAAGCAATAGTGGAAAAAAAGTTTTCAGATAAAAGTTTAATTATACGTTGTAGGTCTCAAAAGGACTCTTTTATGTTATCTAGGCAGTAGATATTTACATTTTTCGTCCTTTTATTGCTCTTCAAGTGTTTGAGGGTATTGCAGGTGTTCAACCCAAAACCCATAGCACGCCAACTTCAGGAAGCATGATTGGGATCGCAGAAAATTGCCTATTAAAACTTCCCTGCTTGGGGATGTAAATCGAAGCTTCATTTGTGCTGAGAGAGTCTGGGATACCTTGCGAGTGATATTGGAATCCTGGCTTGCATGTAGAGGGGATGAGAAATGGGTTCATACCTATCCGATGATAGTATGATATTTCATTTTGTTCGCAAATATTTGACCTTTTACATAGAAATTGTTTTTATTCTATATTATTCTCAGTGAGTTAATATCTTTGATTTTATTATTTGTTGATAAAAAACAATTTGTGGTGGTATTGCTGAATTGTTTACTGAAAAGTTTGTAACAAAGAATTACTTTATTGGAGAGCACGAAATTTAAAGTGTTTATTCGGTTATATTTATCATTCAACCAAGTTATCTGAAAATGTTTTACTTGAAAATGTTTAATTGGCTTGTTTGATCTCTGGTAACTTTTCTAAAGGAATTGAATATATACTTATATCTGCTTCAGAGATAATAAATTGACATTTTAGTTTTGTTACAACGTGGTATAATTCTACCAGCTTCAGTATAGTGCGCCTATTGATTTTCTGAGTGAAGGATGCTGCGTGAACATTACGCACTGTGTACAGTTGACGTTGTTAGCCCCTTGTGGAAGCGCTGCGCCGGAGGGGCGTGGCGCGGGGGCGGGGGACCTTCAATCTCGGCGCGGCCAGGGGCGCAGGGGCCAATCCGTTGTATCGGCGCCTGGCCCGGGCCGGGTTGCGAGGGCGGCGGTGGCAGCCGTCGTGGCGCGTTTGCCGGGCGAGCGCAACGCCCAACGCCCCACGCCCACTGCCCCTGCCCGCGGGTAATCGCCTCTGCGCCGCCCGAACGAGCTCGCCGAAGCCCCTCCTGCGCCACTTCCCCTCCCTTCCGGACACGCTGGGCTTCCCCTCGCTGCTCCGCGCGGCCCCCGGCCACTTGGCGCTCGCCTCGCCTCGCCCCTGCCTTCGCTCGCTGCCACTGGACGCCCACGGAGCTCGCGCGGATCTCTCTTCTCCGCCCACACGATTCGCCACCACGGCTGTTCTTTCCCTCAATGGAACACGGCGCTGAACAACTTATTACATCTCAGTCGCAGGAATTACAAAATTCACAATCTCCCTTTTACGCAAGTACCGGGAGCGGTAGCTCAGTGCATCAACTGATGTTACTCGTCCTGGATTCGTGCCCTGACGGCGGCAGGATTTTAGACACTGGCTTTTCAGCTAGGTCGAATTCAGTTGCTGTCTGGAGGAGAATTCTAGCGGCCGGCTGCTCTGATCGATAGTTTTCCGTGGTGTCTCCGATCAACACCAGGCGAATGCAAGAGCACTCCCCTAACAAACGGGCCACGGACCGCGCGCGATCTTTCCTTCATCTTCCTTGTCATTTTCTCTCCCCTTTCACCCACATACACATGCGCACACACACTTTCACTAACATGTACTACATGTAACTTGGGAGACCGGCCGAGAGCTTAGAGCTTGTCCCGGCTGGGGCGGTGCTCCGCTGGTGACAGAGAGTCCTCGTTAGAGGTAAACCTTGCTAGCCGATGATAGATCGGCGCCGGATCTCGACATCCAGCGGGGGAAGATCATCTCCCGAGGGAAATCATGCACTGCACTTACGGAACTAATGACCTAAGCTCTTGACGCGCCCTGAATCACTAACCAACCAACGAACCAACCAAATATTTACGCGTGATAGATTCCAAGTTCATGTTTGCACAATAGACCTGCGGTGTATTGTTACAAAGGTATTTTTGTCTTCCAGTATTTTATATTAAACTAGCAAACCCCGCCCGATTCGCTAGGAGCCGCGAATTTAATATAAATCAACTTTAAAAAAAATGAAACAGACTTTTTATTTCATGAAGTATTTTACACACATTTATTCATAGTATATTTAACCATTCGATGTGACAGTTATTTTATTTTAAATAAATGCCTCGTAATATCGTTTGCGAATCGAATGACTGTGACCGACCGAAGTAGCTCATGGTAATAACTGTTGCCATTTTAGGTGTGTCTCACTGCCAGTTCCTAGAATTCGAATCCTGACTATCGAGTATTTTCGACACTCCATACATAGCTAGGTCAAGCCTCTGACTGCAAGAGAAATCTACCAGCTCGCTGTTCTGATCATTTTTCCGTGGCGCAAAAATACCTTAAGAAACGGGACATGGACCGCGCGCAGTTTTTCCTTCTGATCCTTGTCGCTTCTCCTCATTAGTCACTTATATTTACATTCGGGAACTTCCAGATTATCCCGGCCTATGTCCCGCTGGCAGACAGACCGATTTGCGGAAGGGAAACCCCGCTAGCAGACCTGCAGGTCAGCGACAGACGTTTTGCTCACATTCCAGTGGGGATGGAGTTCCCTCATCTCTCGGGATAAAATATTCACTACTCTACATTATTGCATTCGTGCAAATTGGAAAAACTCGCCCTCTTGATGACACTATTTTTCAATACATGTACTGATGCAATTAAGCTCATTATAATATAGTTGCATAAAACACTATTTCGATATCAGTGACCCCCAAAACGTGTATTTTCTTTAAAATCTCGAAATGGATTTCCTTCATCATTCCATAACTCTCTCTATACTATTACTATGACAGGTATACTATTACTTGATATATACTTGCATATAAGAGAGAGTAACTAGAGATGCAAATGAATGGTGTAGATTTCTTGATACTAGTTTCTTATCTTTGTTGATACTTGATACTAGTTGGGCTAGCTTTTCAGTGTTGCCCCACTCTCTTCCCAGCTATCGTCGCCTACAAGACATTTTTTAACATCTCAATTTTTGTTACCCTTATAGTTTAGGTGAAACAACAATATATCGTTCGTCCGTGTATTAGAAATAATAATCAGATAAAAGTGTGACCAAACAAGTAGCGATTCTCGTACTTCAAGATCTGAAGTGATAGTAACACCGAGATAACATACTCGCATCGTAAACCTTAGCCCTCAAGTTCAAATTCTTGTCCAGGCAAATATATCTTTTATACTTTTTGTAAGAATAGAGCATAATTCTTTAAAATTAGAGACAAAATGCGATCGAATGCTAATGTAATTTAAAGTTTGGCATATTGATTGATGAGGGTTTCCGGGCGTGTCGGTTGCAAAGCTCATTGGTTCCGTATGTGTAGTGTGTGTTTTTTGTTGCTGGAAGTGGCGGTGATATTCCCGCGCTGTATGGTGAGATCCGGTGCCGACCTACCCGTGGGCTTGCTTTTCCCTAACCAAGTGTCTCTCACCTGCGGGGCACCGCCCCAGCCGCGACAAGCTCTAAGCTCCCGACATGTGTGGTACTTTAGTGCATGTAAATGTGTGTGAAAGTAAAGGGTAAAGATGGGACATGCAAGAGGAAAGAAAGATCGCACGCGATTCATGGCCTTTTTGTTAGGGTACTGTCCCAACGTTCACCCAGTGTTCATCGGAGAAACAACTCAAAACTACCGATCAGTGCAGATGGCGTGGATTTCTCCTTCAGATAGTAGCTGAATTCGACCTAGCTAAGCAGCTAGTGTCGAAAATCCTGCCACCATGGTAACGCGAACCCTAAGACCTCCCGGTCAGAGGCACTGCAGAGACATCAGTTGATGCCCTGAGCCACCTAAACCAATTTAAACTTCGCATTTTCAAAAAAAAAGGGGGGGGAGGAAAGTGTGAAACTGGCAGCATCTGGGAAAACATTCGAAGCCCCTTCCTTTCCCTCACCCTCATTAAAGAATCGTTCGCTTAAGATTTCAATCAGTCCATCCATCCGGTGAATATTATCTCCGACGCTGCTTGAAAGGTGATATTAAAAGAGATTCTTCCTCGTCGTGTTTTTTAATTAGAAATGGAACGAAGCGGCGGCCGAGTGAAGCCGGGGATTTCACTCGACAGAGTCGTGGAGACATCTGAATAAATTGAGTATATGACGACTGTTAACATTCTCTCTGCAATTTCTCAGCCGCAGACAGTTCCAGCCTCCTCCAGCATTTGCGAACGCCCCTTTTGTAAGTGTCGATTTCATTATCCAGTGATGCGTATACATTGCTAGTTACGTTTTCTTTTGTAGTGCGGATTATTTTAGTAGATACTCATGGAACTCATCCTATATTAAGTAGCTGTGTTTTTCAATACTTTTAGACAATTTACAACTGAATGAAGAGATACACATTGTAAATGAAGGGTCGCACATTGTAAAGACTCGTTGGATTGATGAACATGGCGCATAAACTTCGTCAGTGTGTGCGAAACTCTCTTGAGGAATATGTCCGAGGGTAATAATTTAGTTTCGAAGAGTGTCCGCTACTTTTTCCCAAAGGAATGTTTTGGCTGTTTTCGTATTTGAAAAAACTGTTTCGAACATACAAAGCGCTTTAGGAAGGAACACTGCTTAATATCGTCCATATAGTCACAAACATGTTTTGTTTCTTTGTGAATTGCTTTGGGTTTATTTGAGTCAGAATGAGGACTTTGTGAGACAAAGAATTTTCTTTATTTGTCCGCACCCCAATAATAGGGTCGCTGTAGAATTCACTATATCAACAGCAAGATGAAGGGACAAAGGAATAACGTGTGTGAAGATGTGGACTGATGTTTCATCAACAAGTGTAAGTTCATTATAGTTAGACGAGTCAGAAGAACAATGAATGGACAGCAACGATGATGGGTTGTACATCATTTTATTTTTAGACATTTGTACTTTTTATCCAACAAATGTTCATTATATTCGTAAATGTGAAAAAAATGCTCTCTTCTGTACATTTGAAAATGAACCTCTTTCTGTTTTTTAATGTATTCAAAGGTTCCTTTTTTGCAGCTCCATACACGCATTAACAGAAACGCATGAGAAAACATGTCTCTGTGGCTTTGTGATTCCACTGTTCACCATGTAATAGGAACTCAAGCTCCATTATTTTTGTCCTTCTTTAATTTCTACTAAATTCATACGTACGTAAATGCTTATGTTCGTGCCAGCGGGTCAACGAGAAACACTGTTAAAAGTATATAATGATATCGACCATATGAATTATTTCAGCGCTTGGGAAAGACAGCTACTGAAAGAACAATGTGTTTGGTTTCGGCGCGTGACGAATCAGTTTTCAATGTATATGCCTTGTTTGACAAGAGGTTTCATTGAACATTTGAACACTGAACATTTTTCATTCAACAACATATTTTCATGTAATATTGATATTTATAGTTACAACACTCGACGTAGAAATCTTGTTCTTCAAGTTTCAGTATCAACAGCTTACTACAAGAAATTCACATACAATACATGTACGTTACTTTACAACGCATTGCCAGATGAAATCAAACAATTAAAATTGGTATACAAATTTAAGTTAAAGTAAAATCTTTTCTGCTGCAAAACTGTTTCTATACAATTAGAGACTATACTGATCGTCAAAAAGAAAAATAATGTTTACTTTAACAAAACCAAGATATAGTAAAATGAATTAGTTTATATTGTACTTCAGCTTCCGGGTCAATGACCCCCATCTCGATCGGGTTTTTGTCCAGTTTTCCTGATCTATTGAGCAAATGCTGAGATGGCCCCTTGATTTGCTTCTGGACGTAAATGTAGCTTCACTATGCGCACGTTTTGTTGAACTTTCCTTTTGCTTGTAGTGGTAGTAGAGCTTAGGGTGAGTTTCTATTTTGTTAACAATACAGAAAAATCAAATGTGTTCGTTCGTTTACCATTCAAAATAAGTTTTCTATAATTCGGCAACGAAAATATCTAGTTTTTGAAATGTTAATCTCACGATTTTTTAAATTTTATTATTATTATTATTATTATTATTATTATTATTATTATTATTATTATTATTGTTATTATTGTTCATCTTTCAACTATTAATAGTTAAATTGTTGGGAAGGGATTCTGAAACTCAAGAAAGCGTGCGCAGATGATTTTCTCCCCCCATACGTCACATACGGTTTTTGACTAAATAAATAAATTAATAAATAGAACATTTATAAGCAGCGACAAGAGGCAAAAACAAACATACGTAGCAACGGTACCAACAAATAACGTTGCCATTCACGTTTCATCGTCTGCTATATTTTTGCGGCTCTTTCACCCATCCAACTTTTATAAATGAGGTCCCTAAAGAAAAAGACGTTCACATAGACGTGACAAATTGTACTTTGACTTCAAAAATATGAAGGATTTTGTTAAAAAACGCATCTAAATGTTAGTATCAAATGCAACCCGCAACACTCTGAATATATATCGTTAGATAACTCCTAAACGAAGGGTTTTAGGGCCTTAAAAATGGAAATTTTGAGACAATCTTCAACATTCTATTACATTTGTGCTGGTTTGACGTTTCACGGTTCTACCCCACCCGATCAGTGCCTGTATAATCTACATCTTTTGTAAAATTAAACTAATTACTTGATATTTTACGCGATTGAATTACACGGGTGTACTTCCCTGTTCGGTAATAACGTTAAATAAGAATAATTTGTGTTGACAAGGGTGTATTGTAATCAATTACAAGGAGACACATGGAACAGGTGACGAAGGATGAGAGAGTCTTGAAGAAAAATATATATTAAAGGCTTAATTTGGAAATGGAAAAATAGGGATGAGGGTAAGGTTTAACATGTGAGTTTTCTCGCACGGGTACGCTAGTTTGTTTTCTTATTTCTTGGGCGTGGACAATACTACAGACAACTTGTGTTCAATGTGTTATTTATATATTTAACAATATCGACAAAGATGTGACTCAAATAATGTTTTAAATATAGTTCTTGAAAGTTGCGTTCTCCTTTTTTTTTCTTTGTATATTAATAGATGTGGTCAACAACGGAAATATGTGTTTGCATTGAAAACTAAATAATTGTAAGAAAACTGAATGTTTTACTTTTTCGTAAACTGCTTCCGCCTTACAGAGGAAGTATTGTAATCATGCGGGGAAAATCGGTTGATTTTTTACATAAAAACTCTTAATGCGGGGTCCTGATACAGTGAAGGTGGATAAATCTTGTCCCAACAGCTTGTAATTTACTTTCTCTAACACGTTTTAAAGTCAGAATCCACATTTTGTGTAGTTTTTATACTGAAAAATATTTTCTCAAAAAGGGCTTCATTCTTTCTTTTACTCTCTTCTCATTTTATCGCATGCAGCAAAGAACGGTAAAGAAAATGGTGATTGTACCAATTCCTGGAATTATTTTTGGAAAATTGCAAAAAAATAACATAAAGTGTAACAAACAATGGCGTATACAGTCTTAATACGGGTTGCCAAGCATCCTTCATTTGGAAGGACAGTCCTCTGTTGGCGTCAGTTGTCCTCCCGTCTTTCTTTGTATTTTAAATGTTGTAGAACATTTTAGCCATTTATTGTAATTTATTTTATCACATGACTAACATCTGCTACATGGTATCGTTTTGTTGTTTAACTTAGAATACAAACCATGAATATCATTCTTCTGAACGCTGACATAGGCATGCTCGATTGTGTCTCTGCCTAGCGACTAAAATAAGACCATCTTCAACTGCGAATCTTTCAACGAATCTTTTCACTTGAATCGCAAATGGAGAGAAGAAAGAAATAGAAGTGATGATAGTCTAAAGTAAATATTTATAAAAAGAAATGTGTTAAAGAGGTGTTTTTTTGTTATTTGTTGTTGGTTTTTGCTTGTCGAGTGTCCTCCGTTTTACGTGAACATTGTTGGCAACCCCAGTGTCAACACCAAAAACTTTTAACATATTTTGTTTACTTTAAAATGTTCATCCTTGTAGTAACATATATGTAAAACAATTTTCTGTATTTACAACCTTCCTTTTTAATGAAACATCACGGAGCGCGTACACCGGAGTTGGTAGTGATGGAGGCGAAGTGCGCTGGCGGGGGCGGGGCAGTGGGCAGCGGGGGCGCGCGGGGCGCGGGAGGCGGAGGGCGCGCGCCCGCGAGGGGGGAGCCGCCCTACGAATGGCCGCCAGCCCGCAGAAATTAATTTCTGAGCGGAGCGCCGCGCTGCTCTGCGCTCGGCGGCGGCGGCGGCGGCGGGGCCACCACGGTCAATATTTGCCCAGCTTACTTTGAAGCGCTGATCAGAGGAGGTAACAGCCGACGCGCTGTCTCCCTCACCACCAACGCCTCTCGCGCTTCCTCCCGCGCAGTCGGCAACGCCCACTTATTGGTCGTGTTCGAGCCCGAGAAGGAGAAACCTGAGATGAATATTTTTTTTGACTTATCAAGTTGGCAATTCTGTGTCGTTGTTAACCACGCTGCATTGTGTGGAGCGAAGACGAAACCAAAATGTTTCTTTCCAGCGAACCACAATCTGATTTTGGTGACATTCGAATAGGTTATAGATTTCCACCGTTTCGTTTTAGCGTGGAGTGAAGTTGTCGGTTCCTCTGATGCGATGCGTGTCTTGGGAAGGGGAGCGGAAATGCCGTCGGCGCCCATTTCCTGTGTCGCCTCCGCGGGGCGCGCGCTGATTGCTTATCGAGCTGGCCAGGCGCGCTTCTACCTGCGCTCCCTTATCCTTCCGTTGCCTCCGAAGCCCCCCTCTGACGCCTCGGTCTCTCTCTAGGGCCACCGCCCCGTTCTGTGCTTCTCTCTGGGAGTCATCCGCAGATCTCGCTCTCTTTACCATAAGGAGATATGTAGCGATTAAATATAATAAGCGTCTTACGTGCAACCGGAAGATGTGGCTCAGGACATCAGCTCGTGCCAATGCTGTGCTTCTGACCTGGTGGTCTTAGATTCGAGCCCCAACGGTAATCGAATTTTGGACTTTGGCTACATAGGTCGAATTCAGTCGCTGTCTGAAGGAGAATTCAAACGGTATATTTCCGTTTCTCCGATCAACACCAGACGAATGCCGAAGCAGTTCCCTACCAAACCAGCCATGGACCGCGATCTTTCCTTTCTCTTACTTGTCCCATCACCCCTTCGTTATACACACTCTTACATGCACTACACTGCCATATTCACCAGGAGACCAGTCGGAATGTTAGAGCTTGTCCCGCCTAATGCGTTGCCATCCTGGTGGGAGATACCGTTTGGAAAAAGCCCGCAAGCGGACAGATAAATCGGCGACGGATTTCACAATCCAGCCGGAGATCACTGCCACCTCCCAAGGGAAAAACATACACTACAGTTACGGGACTGATTATCTTAACAGTTGATACGCCCGGAATTTCTAATCAATCTTATGCGCAGCACATAAAAAGCGATTGCGGGAGTACTTCATTGACATGAAAAATGCTGTACGCTCTTTGACCGTATCGGAGTCGTGAGGGGAGGACAATACGGGTTCCTTTTGGCTCTTCTAGAGGCTTGTGAATGCTTCTCTCAAAATTTGAAAACACGCGTAATGCGATCCCCACGCCTTCACAGATCGGCTGACAAGATGCCTCCCATGTCTTTTTGACACTCGTATTCAGTGCAGAATCATTCTTAAATCAGCACTTGCTTTCCCTATTCTCTCAGTGCGGCTGGACAAATTGCACTGGAACGAACAATTCAACTGTGCAACGATCTGTTTCAGCAATTACCAATTACCTCATTCATACCGAAATGTTTCTATACTTCGAAAGCGCTCTTGCTAGATCTTTACCCTCTCGTCTCTTTCTGTATCCCAGTCACCCTATGCATTGGATCCCCAACATTTCCCCGCTTGATTTGCCTTTCAAAGATTTCCACATCGTCCAAATGAGCTTCTTCTTGGATCTGCACTCATAGTGTTCCGGTTTGTTTTCTTGCCTATGATTTTATTGTGACAATCATCCGCCAACTATATTTCTTTCCCATTCGTGACGAAGAAATCTGTTT
Organism: Teleogryllus occipitalis; assembly: GCA_011170035.1. Lineage (NCBI taxonomy): Eukaryota > Metazoa > Arthropoda > Insecta > Orthoptera > Gryllidae > Teleogryllus > Teleogryllus occipitalis. The sequence continues at coordinate 16,536 of BLKR01004730.1, forward strand.
GCTGACACACTGTTCTCTTTTCTCTTGCGTAGAAATCAGCGTATTATGTTTCAGCTGCCAGATTGCGAAGTTTTCGTATATTTCTTCTCAACCTGAGATGACAGAAATCCACTTCAATGCGATTTACAATTTGTGTTGTCTGGCATCTTATTTCTCTTCATCTCCGGTTTCACCCGGTTCCTTTCAGCATCGCTCCGTTCTTCGCGAGCGTATTTCGACGGAGGTCACGGACATTTTCACATTTGATTACGGTCGCTGCCGTAGTTGTTTTACGATAGTTGAGCATTCCGGAGGGGCGCGATTAATCGTGTTCCACCTGCTGTAGCTCCTCTATGACCTTCGCGCTGAGAGCCCTTTCCGAGCTCTCGGGTGTTTATGGAAATGGATCGGATTAGTTGCAATCATCATTCAGTTTAATGTCCAACGTACGTGAATAAGTAGGTGCCAACGCACAGAAAAGGAATAGGTCGTCTCCTTTGCATGACAATTATTTTGGGTGTTGCTTTCAGTATACATTGTAAGTAAATAGGACGTGCTAACTTCTGCGCGAGCGGCGGCGGGTGGGCGAATGAGGACGATGGAGGCGGATACAAACGAAAGGGCGGCTGGGGAGGGCAGGGGAGGCGTGGTTCTGCTTTTCACCGGTAATTGAGACGTATGCGCCACGCGCCAGCGCAGTGGAGCCGTCGCGCGCGCGTCCGCTGCTGCGCCCCCCCATCCCACCCCACCCCACCCCTCCCCTCTCGGCCGCACGCCTCCTCTTCTGTCCTTCCCGCCCCCTTCCATTCCTGGCCTGCCTGGCCCCTTCTGTCCGTCCCTTTCCCGCTCCTCCTCTCCCAGACTGCCCTTCCTCTCCCTACCTCGCCCCTCCCCAATCTGCTCCGCCGCGCCCCGCCCCTGCCTCGCCCCTCTCCCTCCCCCTGCCCCCGCCCCTCCCCCTGCCCCCGCCCCTCCCCCTGCCCCCGCCCCTCCCTTCTCACCACCATCCCCAGGCCCTTCCCACCCCCTGCCACGCCTCTTTTCTCCCCTGCCACGTCCCTCTCCTCCCCCTGACTCGCCCGTACCCTCCCCCTGACCCGCCCCGCCCTTCCTTGTCCCGCCGCCACCCCTCCCCGCCCTTCCCGTCCTGCACTCACACCTGCTCCTCCCTGAGAATATCCCATCCTCCCCGCCTCCTCTCCCTCCCTTGTCTGTCCCTCCCCGCCTTCGCCCCCTTCCTCCACCCGTACCCACCTCTCCCTCTCCACCCCCGTGCAGTTGCAGCGCGACCGCTGTGAAAATACGAGCGGCCTCTGAGTTACGCGCGCCGTATCTCACGGGCGCCGCGCGCCGCGCATCGCTCGCGCCGCTGGGCGGGGCAGCGCACGCACCTCCCGCCAGGCGCGGCTTTGCTTAGAGCGCTCGGAGATGGACAAGGATGGACAGAGAATGAAAGGAATGTGGAGGAATGAAGGAGGTTACGAAATATAATTTTAAAAAAACAACTACCGGAAAACAAAAAAATCTTTTGAAAATATGTTTAAGAAATATTGCATGATGTACTGTTGGCTATCAAAAATTCAATTTGGGGTGCCGGGAATTGGAAAGTCGTTATTGGTAATTTCCGCTGTCCGGAAACCGTGCACTGTGTGTACGATGTGGCCCCATAGAAGCCACGAAGCGAATATTTCAAAGAGAGCGTTCTGGGGAAAGAGTAACGACGCGTTCCCGCGGATGACGCGTTGTGCGGGGGCGGGGACGGGGGTAGGGGCGAGCGCTCGCCGTTCGTCGTCTGTCGCGATAATCCTCCTCGTTAGCGCTACGCGGCGCTATCGCGCTGCAGGGAGCTACGACTTAACGCCCGGCGCGCACTCTGCGACGCTGCTTTGTAAGCAGACAAGAACATAATACCGGGGCGGGTCGCCCTGCCGTGTTTGTGCATCGCGTGGACGTGCTGCGCATGAGGGCGCTGCCGCCGCCGCCTACGCCCCTCCCCCTCCACCCCTCCGTTGACCCAGCACGCGCGCGGCCCTCGGCTCACGTTGCCTTTGTGGGCGGTGCACCTCCCCACTACATCAGAGCGTTGCCCCCGCACCGTCTGCTTCCGCTCGCTTTCGGCCTGGTTCCCCCCCCCCCGTTCTTCATCAATTTCTTTTTTTTTTTTTTTCACCTCGGACTTCTTGGAAATCGTTCAGATGGCGCTTTTTCGTTGCTTTGAACATGCCAACCACGGAATAATAGATGGGTTCTCTGCTATCACTAATCGTATTTTCACGACTCTATTGATTAGTTTCGGTTTCTCTGTCGACTCAACTGCAGTCTCCCCGCAGCTAGGCCGGACCCAGGGCGGCGCCGTGTTTTGTGTATCCCGGTTCGCCGAATTCTACCCTTCATGATTCGTTAGTTTGTATTACATACTTTTTGTTGAGGAGGGTATACTTCCATATCCGTCATCTGATGCAGTAGAATACTATTTGCTCGTCAGTGCAGCACAACCAACGTTTGCGTCTTGTACGGGCGCTGTTTACCGTACGAGCGTCGCGTCGCGTCCGTTTGATGAGGATTCAGCTGTCAGTACGCTCAGACACGCGATGCGCGCCGGCCTGCATGTGCCTGTGTGTGGCTACGGCGAGAGGGCTTGCGAGGCGTGGCGAGCGCCGCCGGGGCCGGAGCCAGGGCGACGCTGTGTCTTGTGCATGCCGGTCGAAGCCGCGCGCGGCTAAGTGAACCCGGGTAATCGAGTTGCGCGGGCCGTCCCGCGCCGCGCCGCGTAGTTGAATGAACCTGGGTAATGAAGTTAATAAGGCTGCGCTGGGTTGGCTCGCTGTCGGAGCGGCGGCGGCACAGGTCCGATCCCCGAGGGCCGCCCCTGGCCTCGCCACGCTCCGCTCCCCTGGACTTCGGCGGAACTCGCTCCAACTGCTCCTGGAATGCCATCGGGCAGAATTTGGGGCTTTTTTTAATGCAGATTTCACAGAACACCTCGTAATGTGCGAAAGTTGCAGAATTACTTTTGGCATTGTGCTGTTGAAACTAGCTAACATTAGTTCATGTAACTAGAAATTTATTTTAAAGAATTTTGTTTTGTAAGTAAAATTCAGTTATAAATTAAATACCAGAAGCCACATTGGACTTTCTTTTATTATTGTACCCACAATTGTACTGTCGATAGAAATATTTTAAGGAACTATTTATTTTATGGTAATTTTGGTGGGCTTAATGGTAACTTTGGTTACTTAATTAGTCATGATACATCTTAAATGGTATGTCATCATTTCATTACCTCTTCATTTCATTATGTATTTCAATAAAATTAAAATGGAAAATAATATTGTCACTTTTCAGGCTATGAAATATTAAATGTAAATGAAGCCACGAAAGTAATAATAACCATAATAATAAATAGAAGAACATTGATGATTTAGTTATTTAATTAAGTGACCAACACTGTGGTCCTGAATTCAACTCCTAGTTTGCCAACGTTTCAATTCTATTGTTCCCTTCTCGTGGATGTTGGTTACGTAATTACACGTAGGTAAGTTACAAGGTAGAATAAAAAAATGTATTGAAATAATAAATAAAAATACATAAAACGAATAAAACATTCACTTCAGTAACGGGACTAAAGAACATTGCTGTTGACATGTCCAGGAACACCAATCTAATTCATGCCGAAATGATCCGTGGTGTTCCATAAACATTTTTCGAAGCTTTTGAAACTTATGATTTGCTAGGTTTTACGTGAAGTATTACTTTTAACATCGATGTAGACAAATCGATTTCATTATTGCTAAGAAAGAATTGTGAAAATTTTTGATATTGCTTGGTTTATTGTCGAGCTATCTTTTACAATTTGACCAGAAGAGTCCAAGTTTTATCTAGACTCTAGTATCAGAGCTTACTCTCGTTATCTCAGTCATTTGACTAAATTTTACTCCATAATTATAATATTTAAGTAGCCTATATTAGTAAGTACCCGAGCTAAACCCGAGTATATTTTTTTCTTTCTTTAAGGTCGCATCAAAATATAGGTCATTAGTGACCACTAATCGAGTTATCGTTATGGTAACTACGAGGATCAAACGATATTATGATAAGGGGTGAAAGGACAAACACAAATACAATCGTGCCCGAGGCGGGACTCGAACCCGCGACACTTTGGTCCGATATCACCACGACACTACTGCCTTAGCAATTTCGGCCACCGGATCGGCTAAGCAAAAATTGTTAGAGGTCTGAGGCCTCATTTGTGTACCGGGTCATAATAATATAGTAGACCTGTCATATGGGATTATTGATCGACTACTGGCCGAGATCCCCGGGGTTACACTTTAACATTGCGGTAAAGAGGGTCTCGAGATTCACGGAGCGGCCTCGGTTTTAAGGAGAGAAGAGATACTCCTTCACGTCAGACTTACTGCGAAGTGAAGTCGCTGCTGTTACTTACTCCTGCTTTCTAAAAAGTTAATAATCAAACAGTCCGACGCCAACTTCTGGACAATAGAGTGCGGACGCTAGTGTGGTCTAATCCAATTTGGCGTTATAAAATCGAGTTTTAGATCTTTCTTCTTAGCACGGAAGAAATACTGTAGAATCACTTACGACGACATAATTTATAGCGAACTGTAAATAACGACGAAATTCTAAATTGCAGCTTGGATTGTCGTAAAAACATTGGGAAAATTGTTTTGGGTATAGTGTCATTGACCACAAGGAGAACATTGCATATTACGGTCTACTTTCATGGACGATCAGGAACGAGAAAGTTTACAATAAAAAACGGCACATACTTGGAATTTTACAGCTTGCCATGGATTACTTATTCAGTTTCAAGAAACCACATATATCTTATAATGCAGTTCCAGTGAACGTCAAAGATTATCTGCGGATCAAGATACAAGACAGAAGGCGGATATATAGTAGACACTTTTAGACACTTTTTTTTAGAAAAAGTGTAAATTAAACTAGATTTTTTCTCTGTGAAGCTTTTTTTCATTATACGCATGTGTGTTCCTTCATATATAAAAATATGCATTGAATAATTTTGTGGAACTCTACATTGTGGAATTCCACACAGACTGTATTCGTTTAGGTGGAAATGTGCGGTAAAATCTTTTGAACAGTGTTGTTGAACCATGACTTTCATTTCTCCTGCATCCCGAAATTGCTTTTAACGACTATCGAACGGTCCGTTGGCGGCCGTTTCAATCCACGCCATCCGTGTCCGATAAAAATATGGTTGGAAGGCTACAAGTCGTTTATTCCATTTACGCCCTTATAGTAATAAACCTATACCAATCCTTGTCGGGCAAAGGCCTGTTATTCGAAAAAAGGGTAGCTCTAGGTACACATAAGATGAATTAATTCTGATGATTACTATTCTCTACTATCTGTTGATGTTCTGCTTGTACAGCCGTTATAACAAGAATGGCTTTCTTGTATATTTTTCACAAGTAATATATCACTTATACTTTTCACAATAATATGGTCGTCTAACACAAATTAAAGTACCCTATCGTCTTATTGTTTTCACTGTTAGTTATGTCCTTTTTCACATGTTTTTCATACATTTCTTGTTAGGCTCTTTTTAATTGTAGGTTGTAGCCACTGAACTTTTCGTATTCGCTCTTCCAGAACGTTTCTTTCCGCCCTTACGTGTCCGTAGTTGAATGTATGGAGGTCATTGTAGCATCTGAGCGGGTGGCGCCGGCGGCGCCTGTGGGGCGAGGAGGGGGGGGTGGACGGCGGCGCAAGCACAGCTTCCGCTGCTGTCACCTCCCGCCCGGCGATGCTCGTTAGCGGCAGCGGCAATCCGATTAAAGCGGCCTGGGCGGAATTGCTACTTGAACCGGGACCGGGGCCGGTCGCGGGGTCTCGTGTCGCCTTGTTTGCCCTCTCGCGTCTCCGCGAACCGTCGCCACGCCCGTCGCCCAATGCGCGGCTTCGCGGCATGTCGCCGGGGCTCCGGGAATTTCGCTGGCGGCCGCGCTTTTACGCCCCCGACGCGCGCGTCGCCGCCGCCGCCGCCGCCGCCGCCGCCGCCGCGCTATTGTGGTCGCTGGGACGGCGGAGACGCGCCCGCGGCGTGCATTCAACCGCCGCGCAGGCGTGCCAACTTTTACGAGAACGCGCCGGGGCGGGGGCTTGGAGGCGGCAGGAAGTTTTGCCGCGTTCACGAGGTTCGTGGCACTGAAAGATGAAAACTAAAGCTCCGGCGCTCTTGACGCGGTAATTATTCATAAACTAGTGGCTTGCAGCAGGTGCAGCTCCAAAGTGCTGTTGTGTGTGTGCGTGTGCGCGCGTGTGTGTATGTGTGTTAGTGTGCGCGCGTGTGTGCCTGCGCGTATGCGTGAATAGAAAGAAAATGGTGCCTTGGAACAATAAAAATTGGCAGTTCTGAAGCAGCACACGTGAATACTCAAGCTTCTCATCCTCGCCGAATGACGTCTGCAGGGTCGTCAGAAGTAATGCACTGAGAATTTAGTCGTAAGACATGGTATGAGAAATGGCAGTTTAACATCAAATATTTGGATTTTCAGATAAAATTCGAATTCTTTCATTGTTATTGTGTCTTTCCAATCTTCGTGGGTATCTAACGAAAGCAATGACCACATCTCTTACATAGCCGAAGATGCTTAGTTTTCGTCAATGTATGTATTTTTTGTAAGTTAATAATATAGATTAGAGATGGTATTGGATAATCAATTATCCGTCTTTCGTTTCTCAAGCATCTTTTTTACTTCCCTCTTCCTTTCAATGTAATTGTGTAGTAAACAAAAATATATGTTAATACTGTTGCGGTAAAGTGCAGAAAAAGTAGTAATTTGGGCCCTGATACCGAAAAAGTGGATAAATGTAGAATATAGCTAATTACTTCCCCTAACACGTTGCATAGTCAGAATCACGTTTTGTGGGCCATTTACTTGTATACAGAAAATTAGTTTGCCGCAGAACATCTCTCCCTTCGTCTGTAGTCAACACTAGCGCCCAAACTGTTCAGACCATTTTCTCCGAAATGGACATTCCGGCATCAATCTCGCCGAACTGAAGGCCATGCGAATTTGAAAAGGATATTTTGTTTTCGTAAGTATATAACATAATTTACGTGTGTAATATAGTGAAGATTACATCCCTTTTATATTAAAAAATATTTATATTAAATTTATAATATAAATTATTTTTAGATATTCATCAACGAAAATGTTCTGTTAATGTGACCTCTCACGAGAGAAATAAACTAATTAACATATTCAATTAACTTATTGTATAATGTGTTAATGTTATAGACAACCCTAGATGAAGTAATGAGTTTCCTAAGTAAAAATACGAACAATTGTAATAGGAATGTCAATATTTAATAATTCATTGTCTATGAAAAATGCGTTGTGCAAAACGTGTACGCGATTCCGTGAAACATAATATTAATATCAAACATTTTTATGACTTCTCCTCATGAAATATTTTTCCGAAACTTTTCGCATGCCAGAGCAATCTGGTACAATGTGAGATCTCACAAATTTTACATTTTACCTCATTTCATTAATTTTATCAACTGGAATGCAATTTAAAAAGCAGACTTGCAGTAAACCGGTTGATCAGTGAAAACACACAAACAGTAATTTTCTAAAGACAATTACGTAGTTTTAGAAAAAAGGTTAGCGAGAAAAGTCTGAAGTTCTTTGCTTTAATTTTCTGTAGTTCCTAGCAATATTTTGCTGCCGCACAATGTAGAAGTTATTACTTATCGACAATTTCCTTAACATGTCGCCAACCGTCCATGCCCTTCCCCCTTCCCCCTTCGCCCGATCTCCCTGGAAGGGGAAAAAGGGTCTGGCCGTATTTTTCGTAAACGAAGCTTCGGCTCCTGCGTGCGCCAGCTGGTCCCAAGGCTTCGAGAATTACGGCCTCCTCGTCCTCTGCCCGTTGATTCCATTCGATTCCTGCTCGAGAGACGAACCGAGGTGGAGAAGGGTTGCGCGCGCGCGGGCCGCCGACGTCCACTAGAATGGGCGCCAGGGTGAAACCGGTGAAGCGCGCGGCATACCGACACTTTCTACTCTACAACTACTCGTACTTGTTTAAATAAAGTGCAAGACTTCATTCAAAGTTCTCAAATTGAGGGATGTATTCCGTTAAAAAATCACTGGGTTTAATATTGGAGGAATAGGGCTGCGTCGAAAATAAATTTCAAGGTCTGCAATTTTCAAAATTTTAGAGTTTTTAGTAACATTCGGGAGAATGCTATATTTATAAATCAACGTTCTTGAATTTGAAAAAAATAGCAACCATTTTTTTAGAAAATCCGTCACAGGAGCTTCGTGTAAAACACTCCCAAAACTTAAAGTATCTCGATCTCCTGACATACTTTCCGAGTGTCAGCTCAAAAGTTTATTCTTTGACGGTTATGCGTGACTCAGTTACATCTATTTACCCATCCATCCGTCCGTCCGTTCATCAGTTTATGCATCCATTCGTTCATCCATCCGTTTCTCTATCTATCCATCCGTTTATCCATCCATCCATCCGTTCGTCCGTCCGTCCGTCCGTCCGTCCGTCCGTCCGTCCGTCCGTCCGTCCGTCCGTCCGTCCGTCCGTCCGTTCGTCCGTCCGTCCGTCCGTCCGTCCATTTGTCCGTCCGTCCATTTGTCCGTCCGTCCATTTGTCCGTCCGTCCATTTGTCCGTCCGTCCATTTGTCCGTCCGTCCATTTGTCCCTCCGTCCGTCCGTCCGTCCATTTGTCCATCCTGTACATACTTACGTAGATACAGACTTCTATCTTCGGGTACAAAATTGCCTTTTTCTCTCCGCCACATATAGCAGGCTTAACCATCTTTGGAACTGCACTAATGTATCTTACTTCTGACGTCTGTGCGAAGTAACAGATCAAAAGGACCTTAAACAAGGATTTTAAGACCGAAAATTCGAGATTCGTTTCTTGAGGTGATTCTAATACTTTTCGCCTCTATATATGTAGTAGTACAAGAGGGAAAATTTTAAAAAAATTACTGCCAGTTTCCAACTGACACCTTTTCGCGTGGAAGTCTCTTTTACCTCTCGCATTTTCTGTGAAACAAACAATAATTACGATAATTTTTGTGCGTGTGTTTTTGTTTGTTATATTAAAGAGCAAAACAGTGACAATAAAATTCTTGAAATGTCAGTGTAACGTGAGGCGAAGTAGAATTGCCGAATAAAGGAAAGGGGAAACACACGAAAGGTCGCTCTGGGAAATATAAAACCTTAATGTCAGGCACTGTGGAGGAACACCAAAGTTGTGGAAACTGTTTACGCGAACAAGGGATTTGTGAGAATAACTGGAATTGCGGCTGTTAAATTCTGGGGTACACGATATGTTGTTAGCGAGTCGTGTCTCCTCGATGCTTTCATCAATCCGACATTTGCACAATATGGTATTGTCATTTGTTTACGCCTATTGTAACCCAGTAATAATACTTTTCCAAGAATGTTTCGAAAATCAACTTTTTCGAAGAGGAAAAGTTTCGCAGAAAGGCACACCTGATATTTTTTATTCAAAAGTAAAATAATGAATTTGAAATAACGTATGAGAATAGTCACGTGTATTTTTGGGTCCCATCTTTATAACCTGTCTTTTCCAACGCACTGAATCATTCATACCGTTGCATTTTATGACCGAAATAGTATATTTCCACAATATGTGACATCGTTGCTGACGTATTTGCATAGGGCAATTATGACATGTAAATAAAGACTGGAAGCTCTTGAATTATGGACCGGCAGTGTTACGGCGAAAGAGTTAGAAGGACTAACATTTGCACGATTATCACGAATTGCAGGAACTATAATGCACAGTTGATGGCCTGGCAGTGGTTCCACGTTGAATCTGAGGCGCTCTTCAATTTAAAAGCTGTCGCTTACAGTGTCGGAAATGTTCGCGTGTCCAACTAATTAATTTTCGTATATAAAATGCCAAGAGACAATGAATTGTGTTACGAATTATAAGTCTACATGAAGGCAAAGTCCCGTAAATGTTCTGCTGCTGGATAGGGACGAGCTCCTCAGGGGTGAATCTCACGCATTTAAGTTGAGAATTTTGGAAATCTGTGTATTGTAGAATGGAAAAGGCGGGAGCTAATGCAACCCTCATCACTTTCTCATTCGAAGCCCTTAAAACCATTGTAGCATATGCAGCCGGGAGTTGCCGTGCTGCGAGTGCGACTACATACGGGGATCAGAACGGGTTTCAGGGGATTGTTTGCCTTTGGGGCAATGATAGATAATATGCAAGTAGAATAAATAAATTTAATTGCTTGATAATTGAGTACAATTGATTTGATTTATAAAAAGCCGGAGGACCATTGATAATTTATGACGTTAATGATTGCTCTTCTTTCTTGAAGTACACTTGGCAGCTTACTTACAGTTTGTTGCAAGGAAAGCAGCAACCCAAATCACTCGGCTGAGTGTGTCGCTGTCCGGGCTGAGGTAGGCTCCAGGCAGTTCGGTGGTGCGAACTGGCATGGGCGCGGACTCAGATGACCGGAGCTGGTGGTGGAGTTTGCCGTGAATTCGGCCTGTGGTGGCTGCGGCTCGCGAGTGGCACGAATTTGAGGCAGGTTAGATGTGGCCGTACTAATCGCCTTGATAGGCGAAGCAGGAACAGTCGACCTTGTCTCCGTTGTCTGTTTGTTCTGGTTGTCGTTTGGTTGTTGTCTCTCTGTCTGTTTGTTGTCGTCTCTGTTCTCTCTGTTGTCTGTTTGTTTTTTCTCTTGTCTCTTATGTGTGAGCGAAGTCGCAGTATTTATTATTGCGGATGTGATTGAGGCCTTGGAGGGGAGAGTCACGTGGCTGTGACTTGGGCCTATGGTAAAGCGGGAAAGTTTGGAGTGCCCGCGATCGGCACCCTATTCGTGATGTGCCTTCCGGGGGGGGTGTCACGTGACATTGGCGTGACACTGAGTGTCACGTGACATTGGCGGCGATCAGAGAGAAAGGCGGTGGCACGTGGGATGCCCGCGATGGCGGCCCGTTTGTGTTTGCGATTTTACCGGAATTGAGGCATCTGGCATGCAGGTGGCCAGAGAGCGAGGGCGGCGCGCCGGCAGTGCGCCTTTGTCGGCGAGATGCATTGACGGGCTTATTTTCGCGAGGGAGGCCCGAAGCGATTCCCAGAAATGTTTGTACATTCCTGGTTGCTTGTCAGGTAGCGAGCGATGGGGCGAGGGCCCCGCGTGCCGGGTGGCCCAGCGCTTGGCTAATGAGGGCTAAGACCCCAGCTGGCGACGCCGAGATGCGGCGGTCATTGTTCTGGGAGGGCGTGGGCCCGTGCGAACGGCGGTTTGCGCGGAAGACGCTGCAAATTATTTTATTGCCCTTTTGTAGTAGTTTCCGAAGTGTGGAAGCATGCCGGCATGCACGGAGAGCGACTTGTGAGGTTGGTGAAAGTAAGCGCTTAATAGTGGTGGCCGCGCGGGAAAAAGCTGTTAGGGGCTGCGCCTTGGCGGCGAGATTGGAAATTTGATTGCGAGATTGAACAAAGGTGCCCGCGCGTGATTTTGCTAAGTAAGGGAAAATCACGAAAATAAATATCATCTGAGTGTTTATTTAACTAATGACTAGTTGTTCAATTGAGCGACAAATTGTAAAATTACTCTGATTTAGTGGGATTAACTGCGAGAATTTCGGGTCTTAGAATTGAGTGATGTGGAATGAAAAAATGAGGCTTTCCTTCTTCCACGGAAGGGGCGGGGCGCATGTGACCTAACTCGAGGTACTCGCGCGTAAAAATCTGAGTAAATTTCCGCAAGGAGAGAATCTCGGCTGAAATGTTGCTCTAAATTCTGAAATTTGGGAAGGGCTTGCGCTCTAGAGTTGCCCAGCGATTCTGGCGGGCCCTTGAAAGGTGAAAGAACTTGATATCGCCCCTGATGTGTGCGAGTAGTAGTGGCTGCGAAACTGTCTTCGCATAATTTTTCCTCGGCTGTGAGAGGCACCTTGTCAGGTGGGTTTTCTAGCTTCCAAAAGTGTTCGAGTTGGTCTGATAGCATTTGATTAGAAATAATGAAGTTAGAGATGATGCAGTCGTTGCGGCGGTCTGAGTTGTCACGAGAATAGGCGCCGCTAGTAACCCATCCTAACTTAGTTTGTGTGAGTGCAGGCCCGTTATTCTCGAGGCGGTGGATACCACCTTCGTTGATTTTGGCGACAATGGAGGCGCATAACAATAAATCCAGCGGTTTTTCGAGATGAAAATTTTGGTCCGCAAGTTCGTATTCGGCGGGTAAGTGCCACTTTGAAACGTCTGCTTCGACTGCAGGAAGCGTATGGGAGATGGCCTCTACTACAATGAATTCCTCGGTAGAACTCCAATCCTTGCAACGGGATTTTAGCTGTATTTTTGCGATCTTCGAAGCGGAAGATGAGGCGCGACAAACACTTTGAATAGTGACTGAAGACATTGTAGGATTGAGTTCTAGAGATTTGAGATATCTTTCAGAGATCAGGTTGCAATTGGATCCTGAATCGAGGAGAGAGATAGCCGGGTGATAGTAGCCTCGTGCGCTGACATTTACAATAGCAGTAGGCAGAATACAGCCGTGTGTGGCTGGAGAAGAGCAAGCATTTGCGTTCACTTGACGCGGCGCGTGAGAAGAGTCTTCGGGCAACGAGGTATTGTCAGCTCGTTCATGAATTGCATTTTGCCGTACCGGGCATTGAGCATTTGATTTAGAATTGAGCGGTGAAGCTGAATGTACGCTAGTACTAGACACGTGGCCTGGGGCGGCCGCCGCGTGATGTATTATGCTCGAAATGTTGGATGGCTGAGGGGCAGAAAATGATTCATGCAGAAGACTGTGATGGCCTTTTCCACAGTGGAAACATTTTCGGTCGCTACACTTGTGACCAGCGACGTATTTTCTTAAACAATTGTTACAAAGCTTATTGTTCTTTATGAAGCTTCGCTTCGCGTCAGCGCTCAGGGCGCGGAAACTAGCACATTTGTGAAGCATATGTTTTTCGCGACATTTAAGGCAGTTGTCGGAGGGTAGTGGCGTACGTGCAGGTGCCGGCGCGGTAGCTTGCGCGCGAGGGTTGAGCTGCACGGGAGCGCTCGGGATGGCGGCTTCAGTTATTTGCAAAATTTTGCATCGCCGTTGCAAAAAGTCCCATAAGTCGCGTAAAGTAGGAATACGGTCAGCGGATATTGAATTTTCCCACTGACACATAGTGGCCCTGTCAAGGTGGTTGACGACCTTATGTACAAAGAGCAGTTCACTTAATTCTACGCCTAAGTTAAGATTTGAGAGTGCATTGATGTTAGACTGGCAGTGATCAATAAATGCACTGAGAGATTTAGCGGAGTCGGGCACTAAACGCGGAGGCTTGTCTAGCCCTGATAAATGAGAAAGCGCTATCAAACGTGGATTTGAATAGCGTGAGCAAAGAGTATTCCAGGCGGTCGAGAAGTTGTCACCTGTAAGAGGTATGTTGGCTATTACGCCTTTTGCTTCACCGATTAATGACTGACTGAGATAATAAAATCGGCTAATATCCGCTAGCTGCGGATTGTCAATGACGAGGGCCTGGAAAATGTCACGATATGACAACCACTCGGTGTGGTTACCACTGAAGTTTGGTAGAGGCACTTCAGGGAGGCGTAAAGCGGGAGCTGACTGTGAAGTGCAGCTGTGACCTGATGCCGCGGAGGGGCACGGGGAAGACGGTCTCGCCTGAGTTGGTGAAAATTGAGAGTTGTCAATTTTTACTGTTACTTCGCTCATTAAGTCGTAAAAGTCATTTTCAAATTCAATGTACATAGGTGAGTTGGCGTCTGGATCTTCGACTAACTCGTTTTCGATTTACCTGAAATCGCTCCAAATTTCCTGCAAGCGCGTTTGATGCGCAAGTAATTTCTGGTATGACTGTTTGTCTGTAATTTCTAAATTTCTAATGTTTCCTTCCCGGGCTCTAAATCGGTTGAGAATGGCATCTCGAGCCGCGAGATTTTTGCGTAAAGTATTGTTTGGCGACATTTTGAAATTTTGCAAGAAATTATTGAGTGCCCGCGTTGGGGAATGCTAATTTGAAAATTGCAATTATTAATGACTTGCAAATCACGATAAGTGGGGGGGACACACACTCAGCCGTTGATTTGGGCTGATGCTGACCTGTACAAACATGCACACTTAACAATACAATAACAATAGAAAACACTGAGCGAAAATAGACACTGAATGAAGCTAATAACACTGAATAACACAAAAATTGACAAAAAACACTGAATGATACATAGAAACTGAGAAAAACACTGAATGATAGCTAATAAATCACTGAATTGTGCAAATGTTGCTACAAACACTGCACACAAGAATGCAATGGTAAGTAAATGTGCTGAATAATGCAATAGTAAATGGAAACACTGAATAATGCAATGGCACGTAAAACACTGAATAGTACAGTAATAAATAGAAACAGAATATTGCAGTGATAAGCAAAAACTGAATAGTGCAATAGTATATTAAACACTGAATAATGCACTGGCAAGTAAAAACACAATAGTGCAATAGTAAATGCAAACACTGAATAATGCACTGGCAAGTAAAATACTGGATAGTACAATAGAGAATATAAACACTGAATAAGTAACGAAGCACTGGATAAAGTTTGATTACACTTAATGATTGTATGTTTTAGATTTTAACACTTTTCACGACACTGTTGAAGAGTCAAATTAAATTGATTGAAAATAGTTTTGAGTTTCATTCCCTTTAGAAACAATTCCTGAATCCCGTCTGATATATTAGTTGAGTAAGTGGCTGTATTGCACTAGAAATGGCACTGGCTTGATCCGGTCCGGAGATTGACCACTATATGTAGCATATGCAGCCGGGAGTTGCCGTGCTGCGAGTGCGACTACATACGGGGATCAGAACGGGTTTCAGGGGATTGTTTGCCTTTGGGGCAATGATAGATAATATGCAAGTAGAATAAATAAATTTAATTGCTTGATAATTGAGTACAATTGATTTGATTTATAAAAAGCCGGAGGACCATTGATAATTTATGACGTTAATGATTGCTCTTCTTTCTTGAAGTACACTTGGCAGCTTACTTACAGATTGTTGCAAGGAAAGCAGCAACCCAAATCACTCGGCTGAGTGTGTCGCTGTCCGGGCTGAGGTAGGCTCCAGGCAGTTCGGTGGTGCGAACTGGCATGGGCGCGGACTCAGATGACCGGAGCTGGTGGTGGAGTTTGCCGTGAATTCGACCAAGTGGCGGCTGCGGCTAGCGAGTGGCACGAATTTGAGGCGGGTTGATGTGGCCGTACTAATCGCCTTGATAGGCGAAGCAGGAACAGTCGACCTTGTCTCCGTTGTCTGTTTGTTCTGGTTGTCGTTTGGTTGTTGTCTCTCTGTCTGTTTGTTGTCGTCTCTGTTCTCTCTGTTGTCTGTTTGTTTTTTCTCTTGTCTCTTATGTGTGAGCGAAGTCGCAGTATTTATTATTGCGGATGTGATTGAGGCCTTGGAGGGGAGAGTCACGTGGCTGTGACTTGGGCCTATGGTAAAGCGGGAAAGTTTGGAGTGCCCGCGATCGGCACCCTATTCGTGATGTGCCTTCCGGGGGGGGTGTCACGTGACATTGGCGTGACACTGAGTGTCACGTGACATTGGCGGCGATCAGAGAGAAAGGCGGTGGCACGTGGGATGCCCGCGATGGCGGCCCGTTTGTGTTTGCGATTTAACCGGAATTGAGGCATCTGGCATGCAGGTGGCCAGAGAGCGAGGGCGGCGCGCCGGCAGTGCGCCGGCAGTGCGCCTTTGTCGGCGAGATGCATTGACGGGCTTATTTTCGCGAGGGAGGCCCGAAGCGATTCCCAGAAATGTTTGTACATTCCTGGTTGCTTGTCAGGTAGCGAGCGATGGGGTGAGGGCCCCGCGTGCCGGGTGGCCCAGCGCTTGGCTAATGAGGGCTAAGACCCCAGCTGGCGACGCCGAGATGCGGCGGTC
>BLKR01004730.1:35000-99500 GCA_011170035.1 Teleogryllus occipitalis
GCGTGTGTGTGCGCGCACTATTTCTTAGTCGTATCAGTTGCGTCCTCTTGATTGCTGGTACTCGAGCATTAGAAACGTATTTATACGTACTATATAACACATTGTTTGTTATCAAGAACCCCCATCATGAAATAATCTTTCAACTAACAAGAATAAATCCTGTGTATTTCTCATTATTTTGGGAATAAATTGGGTACAAAATTAATTCTTTGTGCAGTGAAATGGTGAACAAACTTAACCACGATTAAAATTCTAAACTTCCTTCATTTCTTGCGCTCTAGGTCGTAACATAATCAGCCTGTTTTGTATGAAGTCACGTTTCATGTGGATCCCCTGTAGCACCTACTTTAGCCCTGAATGGCACTCGCAATGTCCTGTGATATTTCGTGGTGCACTGAACTCAAGAAAGTAGTAGTTCTTTTCTGAAATGACGGATTAAAGGGACATGTAACTCAACAGAACTAATAAAAGACCTATTCCAAAGTTGATTGCCTTAAACCAATTAATATGTGTTTAGTGTACACGTTTATCTCATTTTAGTGAAAAACTGAAATTGTAGCGTCCTGGACATGAATATGCTAGCACTTGATTTCGACTTGTTTGAAACGATTACTAAATACAAAATAAAATCTTTTGTATTGAATGCTCTGGGGGTCGAACACTTTTAGCCGATTCTGGAAATGATGATTCTCCTTTTAGTTATAATTTTTACAGTCATAATTAATTTACATTTGTAACGTTTCAAAATATTAATACTAAAGTTTGTATAAAAGAGATGTTAGTTTACAACTCAGATGAGAACGATTAATTACAATTTTAAGTTTTGAAAATCACTGAGGCATGTATATATATATATATATATATATATATATATATATATATATATATATATACACATTAGATGGATAATTATAATTGTCTCGTGGACGTGGACGTGGACTTGTAAGTGTAACACGTCATTTGATTTCAGTTTGACAGATCGGACTTTAGTACATGTACTCCTACGAAGAGAATAAGATATCAATAGTTCACCTAAGTGTTTCTTCATTTGCGATATTTCGATTGCTGCAAATTGTTTCATTTCCCTAAATTTTAAGAGACGCTTCAGTTGTAAGTGCATTTTCTTCGTGGTTGGCGCCCAAACCCCGTCTTTAATGGTAATTAAATCAAATAAAGCGCAATATCCAGTTACGAGTTGGGAATCGATTAAAGCGTATGCTTCTTCGAGAAGAAGGAGGAAGTTTCTTCGGTAATATTAAAGAGAATTCAAATGAAAGCAACTTTTTTCCCCCTTTGCAAATTTAATAGTATTAGTTCCCCAAAGCGTGCGATAAATCCAATTTGGCTACGCAGCCCTCTGCACAGAGCCTCATCTGTTCTTTGAGCGTCGTCTGATCGGGCATTCAAGATGGAATTACGACGAGGAATTAGTGAGAGGCCCTTCAATTTTCAAGCTCTAGGAATATCACGCGACCGCGCTGGCGAGGCGGCCGACAACGGTCAGTAGGTGTGTGGGTGCGTGACGAGGTGCGTGATGTGAGTGCGGCTGTGCCTTACAGACGGCGTTCGCCTGTGGACGGGTGATATTCCGCGGAGTGCGCAGCGATGTCGCTGTATCACTTGCGGGAGGTGGAGCGCGGCGCCGATGGCGTAGCTCCCTTTCACGGGCGGATTTGGGTGACATTTACAGTCGAGGATTGAGGTCGCGAACCCCAAGCAGGGCTGCGCGACGAAGCCAATATTAAAAGTGCTGGTGTTCGGCGGAAGACAGAGGGATGAGAGAGGTGTGCGGTGGTTGGATGAGCAATAATGGGAGTCGCCGCGAAGAGGCGATGGGAGTTAGATCGCGACAATAGGTCTCGGCGGCAGACAGTGAACACACTGCGGGTGAATGGGGGGAGTGGTTCTGGGCGAGGGACAACAGAACAAGCGATGCTTGTGCGCCATAAGGGCGGGGCATCCGAGCATGTCATTGGCTCCTGACTCATACATGTTCAAGCGACCGGAAAGCGAGCAGGTTGTTATACATCTCTCCAGGCAGTTAGTATCCTGTAAAGAAACGGTTGTAGAACACAAATATACGGCGAGGTATATAATACTCATTGCCATTACCGGTTCTCTTGCGTTTGTCTAACAGATTCTTATTGCTGCCTGTTAATTTTATAGTGTAAATATGTGATTATCAACATATACTTGCTACCTTCATTACGTTTTTGTATATTATTTTTGTAACTTGAAATTTTATACTGTGAGATGTTTGTGCTTGGAAAGATGACGTGGTTGGTTCAAAACTTTTTTAACACAATACACTCGTATTTTCCTAGACTTCTTATTTAGAAATTCCTTCCGAATATGATACTAACCGTATTATTTGAGCTGAACAGCTGCCAACTGTTGATTCGTTTTCAAATGAATTCTTTTGTGCGTTCCATGTTCGTGCTGTTGTTGTTTTTTCAGAACTAACTAGTGTCGTTTTCCCATTAAACATAAATGCTCGACTAGTTTGAAACCGATGAAATAATTGCAACTAGGAGCGACACGCAGCCGTCGCCGGCCGCGCCTCCCTTTGTTCCGCTGGTGGCCGCTCCGCCGGTCCCCGTCGCGTCCGTGGGCCGCGTGCTTTGTTGTCGCGCTGCGGCGTCGGGCGGCCGCCGCCCGACTGTGTTATACCGTAATTAATTGGTGTCGATATCAGACGGATTGTTGCTCCCGCGCAGGATGTTTCCGTCCAGGCGACGGCGGACAATGGCGGCGCGCACGCTCTCGGTCGATGCAGCCGCTGCATCTCTTCTCCCCTCCCCTCCCTCCCTCCCCCGATAGTACACCCCACCCCACCCGCCGCCTCCACGACGAGGCGTGTTGCAGCAGACAACCCGTGGAAATGAAAGTTTTAAAACTCTTCTCGGTATAACGATCATCCGTGGATGCTGTGAAAATTGTTTTGTTCCGAACAAGGTACTCAAAAATAACGGTAATGCTATCGTAATATATTTTTGTATTTCTTAATGCTGCGCAGTCTACCGATGTTGCAGCAATTTATACATCCGGCCATTCATAAGGACAGATTGCGACTCAACTTCATTTATGTTGATGATATTATATGAACCTTCTGGACTGCTGGGTCTCTAAAATTAAAATCAAATTAAACTCAAGCACAACTGTCGTAATAATATTCACTTTGAGACAATGTAACCCTCCCAAACCACTTACAAGAAATCAGGAAGTAATTAATTCCCCCCATTACAAGTTCATCAAGTACTTAAAATTATTAATGAACACCGATTTAAATTGAAAACAGCAAATAAATAACAAAATATAAACTTCAGCATAAGTTCACCAACTAAAGCAATATTAAACAAGTCACTCAAACTTCCATATAACACTGCCTTAAATTTTAAATATACGTAAAACCATTGTCAGACCGCTCATATATCACTTGACCCGTTTGTATAATTGCCTCAAGAACAAGCAAAAATTAGGGATAATAGAAAACCAGTTTCTCCGTTATTAGAAATGCATCGTCCAACTACCAGCTTCACAGTGAATTCCATCTCCAAACAATAGAAAACCGACCCCATATCTCTCATCACAGTTTTAACTTCGAATCGCCAGAGTACGCAACTTGCACCTAGAGAGAAACCCCACTTACAAGACTCAAATTAAAAATAAATTTTCCGTTTATAACGCCGTTATCAAGTTTGCCGAAATGCCATTCCTCTGAGATCACCTAAAGAATTCCTCCCCCAAAAATGAATTTTTTAGAATTAACTAATTAGGGTAAATATTTTAAGCGATCTCTACAAATGTAGAGTGCGAAGATGAAAAAGGGAAAGGAAAGAAACAAACGCTCGGTAACGTTGTTTGGCCACTGATTTCACTGCGAAACACATTTTGATGCATTGCTTTTTGTGCCGGAAATGAAATGTCTTTCTCATTGGGTTTTAGTTGTTGAAACACCACACATGAAAGTGTGTTTGAAAATTAAATTTCCTTCGCACGTCATTAATACAGTTCAATACTTGGTATTAATTCGGAGCGTTCTGCTAAAATTGAAAGACTGCAATGCAAATGCATTTCTTTGTTTTCATTTTCATTCAGAACTAATGTGAAGCTGTTGAAGTATGTCATCGAATAGAACGCCAATTGGAATCATTTATGTGTTCACTTTAGTATATTAATTTATGTAGAGAGAAGCCTGTTACGAATATGATTAGTCAGTTGTAGACATACCTAAATTTCACAAACGTAAGCAACTATAAATTATTATAAAACTCTAAATGTAAACTAACGAAATACATTTAAAGGGATGAAACCTCCTCGCTAGTCAGGCATGTTTCTCGTAAATGTCCGAAGAAGAAACTATCGTTTTTATTGATTTATTGATTTTGTCGTGTTTCCGGGCACGTCAACTGCTTTGGTCATTAGTCCCGTGAGTGTAGTGCATGTTTTTCTTCGGAGATGGCGGTGATCTTCCCTCACTGGATGGCGAGATCCGGCGCCGGCCTACCGTCGGCTACTGGGGTTTCCCCCTAACCAGGACTTTCCCACCAGCAGGGCACAAGCTCTAAGCTCCCGATCGGTCTCCCGGAATGTGATAGTGTAGTGCATGTTAGTGTGTGTGTGTAAGGGGAGAGGATAGGACAAGGAAGAGGAAGGGCGCGCGGTCCGTGGCGCGTTTGGTAGGGCACTGCTTCGGTATTCGCCAGGTGTTGATAGGAGAAACGAAGGAAAACTACCGATCAGAGCAGCCGGCCGCTAGAATTCTCCTCCAAACAGCGACTGAAATCGACCTAGCTGAAAAGCTAGCGTCGAAAATCCTGGCGCCGTGGGGAGTGGGAACCTAGGACCTCCCGGTCAGAGGCGCTGCAGTGACATCAGTTGATGCACCGCTCTCGGTGAGAAACTATCGTAATGATATTGCCATCACGTATGAACTCGTCTCAGCGTTTGTTGCGCCATCGCTGAGATGGCAGCTCTACTCCGTGAGTTCTACTTGTCTACGATACCGTGTTTCACTAACATTATTTGTCGGTAATATTGGTTCGAAAATATCGGTTCGAAAATATTGAAAGTTCACTGATAAAACGGTCAAAAAATGTTCAGGACAATAAAAAAAACATTATCTGGATAGGACTGTCTATTTCTATTCAACAAGTGCGAAATTCGGACAGGCGTCTCCCGATCATCGAGCCGTCAATCGCCCGGGTGCGGCCCCGAGAGTTCCCCTGACCCGGCGCAGCGAGTCGTTCCGGGAACGAGCGTTGGTTTCTTTCGACAAAGGAACTTCCTAGTTTTGTCTCAGTGCTGATGATCAGTATTTGCTCTTATCTCTAGGTAGTTATCAAGGATCGAAAATTATTTCGAAACAAGAACATCTTTCTTTCGACACAGGAACATTACAGTTTTCTCGTAATGTTGTTGATCGGTATTTCGCCTTCTCCCACGGTAGTGAACAAAGAACGAAAACGATTTGGACAGATCATCTTTCTTTCGACACAGGAACATCCCAGTTTCCTCGTAATATAGTTGTTCAGTATTTCGTCTTCTCGTACGTTAACGGTAGTTAACAAAGAACGAAAATGATTTCCAAACAAGATCATCTTCCTTTCGACACAGGAACATCCCAGTTTCCTCGTAATGTTGTTGTTCAGTTTTTCGTCTTCTCGCACGGTAGTTAACAAGGAACGGAAACGATATTCGGATTCGAAATCGTAAATGGCACCGCGCGTCGCCCGGAGTGCCCGGTGACCTCCTGGGGGCGTGGCAGGCCAGGACAGGGAAGGAGGGAGGGAGGAAGGGAGGGAGAGAGGGGAGGGGGTCAGGCGCGGCGCGGCAATTCGCAATCGGGCCACGTCCCCCAGGCCCTGTGTTTGAAGTGGCGTCCCCGGAGGAGGCTGTTGACATTCGACGAGAGGTGTGTACTTCGGCCGCTCGCCGCCTCCCTTCGGCGGCGCTGCCTCCCCCACGTGCGCCGCCGCCGCCGCCGCCGCCGCCTGTGTGCTCGGCCGTTGCCACTGGTCGGGGCGCAGCGCCGCGGCGCCGGCCTTGCTCTCCACTCAGCGATGGAGGGGCGAACAGGCCCGCGAAGGGAATTGCCCGACTCCATCCCACCCTCGCTTCCCTGCTAATCCCCTTTCACTTTTCGTTACCTGAGAAGGCATGGCGCGACTGCATCTCGTTTTGTTCATCCGGTGTTTAGGAAGGAGTAAAAATTTTAATTAAGTTTGCATTCATTACTAGCGCAAATAGACGTTCTCGCACCAGTCCACAAAAACCTCGAACACAGGTGAGCATGGCATAGTCTTCGGAATAGTTTGTTGCGTCAGCGGGGCAAGGGGATTCTCGTGATTGGCAATTTCATGTTTTGTTTCCACAAGGTTTTAAGCGGTGGTTTTCAACGTTGGTAGTGCTCGAAAAGGACATGCAGATGTTTCTTGAAAACAGACAAGTGAATAATTTATAATCGATCAGGGTGATTATAAGCAGATTGCGAGAAATAAACAAATGAATTCTCATATGAAGAAAGAAAATGGAATGGGATGCAGTCGGGCTATGCTTTTGGGGCAGATTGGTAAGTGGCTTAGGAAAAATATATATATATATATATATATATATATATATATATATATATATATATATATATATATATATATATATATATTAACTCAAACGATGAAGTAATGAACAAATTAAAGCAGATCAGTGTTCTTTCTAATAATTAATATATATTATTAAAATTACGTGTGTACTATAAAATCGGTTAATAACAGCAAGTGATAAAATAATATCTAGAGCCCATTATCTTTCATTTACAGAAAAAAACTCACGAATTTTGTTTGAGTACAAAGCTCAAACGGCATTTGTGGTATGAGTGTGTGGCTATAATTACTGAAGCGAAAGTAGTGATTTTTTATTTTATTTTATTTTTTTTAATCGCAAAGATAAATGATTATATAAACCCTAAGTCCCAACAGTCGACTGACACCGTGTCCCATCAAAAAATATTTCAATGATTATAATTATTTCAATGTAATACGTTTTAAAGTTAAGTTGGAAAACAGAATTTTTCGTCATTACTCATTACCACATTTATGTACATATCTTTCTAAATAAACATTTCAATACTATTTTAAGATTCTTTAACTCCAATTTTTGCGAGTTGATGTATATTTTCAAAATTAAAACGCACAGGCAGGTTACATTGAGTTAGTTGGTTGGTAGTAATTCCGGACTCATAAACTACTGAGGTCCTAAGTCACATAAGTGTAGTGCATGTTTTTTCATCGGGACGTCCGTTGGTCTTCCCCCGCTAGATGGCGAGTTTCGGCGCCGACCTACTGTCGCGGCTAGCGGGGTTTTCCCTCAACCAAGAATCTCCCACTAACAGGGGCTCTACCCCAGCGGAGATAAGCTCTCAGCCTTCGACCAGTCTCCCGGCATGTGTGGTAGTATATTGCATGTTAGTATAAGTGTGTGTAACGAGTGAGGATAGGACAAGGAAGAGAAAGGAAAAATTGCGCGGTCCGTGGCCCGGTTGTTAGAGTGCTGCTCCGGCATTCGCCTGGTGTTGATTAGAGATACCCCGGAAAACTACCGATCAGAGCAACCGGCTTTTAGGATTCTCCTCCAGACAGCGGCTGGATTCAACCTAGCCAAGAAGCTAATGTCGAAAATCTGGCCACTGTCGGGACTTGAACCCAGGACCTCCTGGTTAGTGGCTCTGCAGTGACATCAGTTGCGATGCACTCAGCCACCTCTCCCGGTAGGTTACATTGGGTATGTCACATTCTAGGCGACGCGAATTTGGGAGACTCGGACTATGAACCTTTTCGTCAGATATTCTGTATATCTGTATATATCCTGTATGTCTAAATACATCAATTTAGTCATTTGAGATAATTAATAACATACACATTTGCATGTGTGTAGAATTTTGAATAAGGGTTGGTTGTTAGTAATTCCGGGGACGTAAACTACTGAGGCCATTAGTCACGTAAGTGTAGTGCATGTCTTTTCATCGGGACGTCGCACGGTGGTGCATTTTCCCGAAATCCTGGCCAAAACCTCAAAAATGAAATCGCGTTTACCGAACTTTTGCAAATACTACGACACACTGTATACTTGGGGGCATCTGTTTCGGCCCCACATCATGCCTCTGGGTCAATTCCCCTGGCACCAGTATTCACCCGAACTTACCCTTCGCGGCGTTCGGTAGACCTGCAGTGTCAAAGTATCACAGGGAGACCGTCTTTGTTTGTAAGTGGTGGCTATACAAAGTTCTGTAGAGAAAGTTGGCAGTATGGATTCTCTTCCTGAAGGTTTGTAGAGTATTTTATATATATATATATATATATATATATATATATATATATATATATATGATAATACATTAATGTTTTATTATACATTAATGCATAATATCGACGTAGGATGAAATATAAAAATGCATCAAATTAATACAATAATTTTAATTACTCGTAAGTTCATGTAGACTGAAAGTTACCAATTTCGCGGAATTACGCGATGATTCTATTTTATTTACTAGCTGATTCCAATCCAGTTCTAAAATCATACCCCAACTTGCCCCATTAGTAACTAAGAAGAATTAACTTTTCATCAAACGCGTGTGACCGCTGAATATGACTCGAGATCCGTCCTGAGAACGGGAACTGCTTTTACAACGCAGTTCTAATGAAAGAAATTTTGGTTTTTTACTAAAATTACAAATTTACTCAATATTATAAACAAAAAATAATATTTTAATTTTTGTTATAGATTATGACTATTTACTAATATTATATAATCATAATATTTACGTACATATTACATCTTCTGGACTGGATTACGTACATTTTATTTCATTACAAATTTTGCCTAAAAATAATATTTACACAATATGTCTCATCAAAACTCGTTCTCATGGGGGATGTGCGCTCGATAAAAGGTCAAATACGTAGGTGATATTAAAGAAACTCATCGTAACGCTTTTTAAATGTTAAAAAAATTAAATCAAAAATCTAGTGATCGGAAAGTAATATTTGTTTACGTAGCCCCTAAGTTGCATACCAACAATTATTTCTATTACATTGTTATTGTTATAAAATTAATAGTATATTATTTTTAATGAAATAATAATGTAACTACAGTTTTAATATGGACAAAAAACGCATTCAAATGCAATTCAAAGGAAAAAATGGGTTTGAATGTAGAGCTTTCCAAACAGGATTATGGTAATAGCAACGACGGAAATTCAGCGAGACGCTTCTTTGAGAAATCTAAAGATTTCTCCGAAATAACGGTGATAGATGAGAATATAATTATTATATTTAGAAAAAAATTATTCGCAATGTCTAGTGAACACATCATCAGCATTCCTTTTTTTAGTAGCACACACTGGAAACTGACAAGAAATATGTTTCCAAATATTCATGGTATTACATGCCTAGAATCTATTCACAGAGATATAAGATGGTATGGAGAAGGATTCTCGCGAACGTGTTCAAGACTGCACACAATCTAAGGACATGTTTAATCACCTGTTGATATATTCTGTTTCTTTCATTTCCAGTTTGAGGGATCTTCCCAAAAGAAAGTTAAAATTCTTGAACAAATATGCTTTGTCTCATTTGCGTGAGCCCGATATCACCGAAGGAAGAAATGTGCCCTAGTGAAAAATATGCTCTTCCTTTCCGGTTCTTCGGACACTGTATATGAATTTTCTCTGGCAGAGGGCATGAGATGGCATTAATACGATGCTTCTTTATGTCAAATGTCAATTAATATGTAAGTAATCCCTACGGTTTTCTATAGTCAATTTTGGCAATTGATAAAATGTAACAAAGTTTATATAGAAAAATGTATACATTTCACAGAATTAAGCAGTCCATTACTCTGGTATTATGATCCCAGCTCTCTTACATTGTAAAGACTATCCAAAATAATTTTGGCCGTCGTAGAAAACATACTATGGCTCTCGGAGGTTTTGGCCAGGAAATCGCCAAAATGCACCACTGTGCGTCGTGGTGGTCTTTCTCCGCTAGATGGCGAGTTCTAGCGCCGACCTGCTGTCGTGGCTAGCGGGGTTCTTTTGTACCAGTGCCCAGATTTTCTCTCGGCAGGGATATTTTCTCTCAGTGGCCTCCGATCGTAGTCTGATGTTTACATGGAAAAGATAAAACGTCATGATGAATGCATTAATAACAAACGGGAAGTTGGTTCACTCTCTTCAAATAACATGTAATTCATGTACTCTCGATCATGAATTCGGAGTGCAATTCATTAACGTCCGAGTCGTAAAAGAACATTTAAAACTTTTTTTTTCATTTTTAAAGTGTTGAGGTGTAAAACATATTGTAGGGGATTAGGCTTCTCTCCTGTGTTGGTTGTAAATAAATTATGTTATACGTATCACCTGCTAGTGCTGTTCGAACGTGATGTTTTATTCAAAACCAATAGAGATGATAGTGCACAAGCGCTCTTTCAATAAATCTTTCCGTCAAATTACCTTTTAAAGCCAATTAAATAATCATTAATATGCTTCGTTTTTTCTTCATTATGACTGAGTTTTTGTAGCATTAATTTTTAGAAGCCAGAGAGCTCTGCGAGATTATAAATGTATATATAGCTATTACCAACCAACGCGAGTAACCCTCGTATCATTCTGAATGAGTTGAACTGAAAGACGTTCGTATTGAACCTGTGTACTTTGTTTTAGGTCTCCATTTTGAAGTTCGCGACCAAATGTTGAGTTCCGATAATTACATTTATTTATATCGTATACATGGGATAATCACATTACTTTCTAACACGACGATATTTAATAATTTGTCACTATAATTCCAAGGTTGTATGTCAACATGTCTTGTTTTCTTATTGATGCTTAATGTGGCTATTTGTGGTCTGTATTTGATTGCACATTGTATGCCAACAGATGATCTGATGGGAGGTACAACCTTATGAAACAAAGGAAAAACAATCTTTTGTGAAAAATGTGCTTTTTTGACAAATGCCTTTTTGCACTTTTAGCGTGAAATGCAGTGATAATTTATTTTTAAAGTGTTTTTTTAGGATATTCAGGCAAAAGGAGGATTCATTAAGAATTGGATTATCGAATGTCACAAGTTTAAAAGAGAAATTCGTCTATCATGGTTTGGTAATTGATTTTGACTCTTTTTATTTCTAAACAAAATTCATGTAAATTGATTACGAAAAGAAAAAAAATGATCAAAAGCATGTTTCCGTTCGAATTAGTAATACAAATTTTCACAATTATCCCATTGTCATTCATCGTACACTTTCGATTTTGTTTCTGACAGTCGGCAAACATCAAAGCTGACCTACTTTCCACTCGTATTGCTGCTACAACTTGGACATTGTAGCGGGCGATTGCAGGTCGATAGCAGCTGGAGGCCCCGCGCAGGTCAGGTTATTGATTTTAATATAGTAGAGTGTTGTCCGGACGCGTCATGTCTAGGCGTTCAACGTGGACACGTTCGTGTTTGCTTCTTTTTTAATTTTTTAATTGTCACATTTTCCTTACACGCCCATTTCATTTTTTGTAATTGGAGCAATCCTATTATGACGCTGCGAAAGCCCTGGTACATCCTTCACCTCTAGCATTCTTCGTTCTGGTCAATATTGGCATTAAGTTCGTCCTGAGTGATGAAGATGAGGTGCCAAGAACGAACTTTATAAATGCGCTCATGCCCCCGTGCGTGGCTGAGTTTTGAGCTCCGCGCCCCCTACCTCTGCTGAGAGAGTTAGTGAGAGCCACTACTACATAAGCGGAATCTAACAGTTGGATTTTCGCTGTTAATTTTCGGATTTGTTTGAACTCTTTGTGGCTCCTTCAATATATGCTTCCTATGCACCCGTTGGTTTGAGATTGGGGTGTGTGTGTGTGGATGTGGGTTATGTTAATGATGTTTTAACACCCATATATAAAGGTTCTTGGAGGTATATAAAGACCCTTCGGATTGAAAATCTCAAATTTGTTTATACTTAGTCCATGGTACCAAATGAAAATCTTAGGCAGAACAGCAATTTCGAGACCCTCTGTAATGGAATGAATGTGATGGTTACCTCAGAAACCGAGCACAATTCCACAACATAGAGTTTATTAAGAGGACACGTGAATTAGTACAACAATAGACAGGAAAACTGGGTTGTCAGTGAATTACGTCGGTTACCCCACGTCTCAGGCGGCACCTCTTCACTCGAGAGGAGACAACTGTGAGAACCTCTAGCCTACACACGCCGCTTTATATCTGCATGATTGCGTCACGTGTGAGGTTTGGGCTGGGGGTGGATCGCCTCTGTAGGATGCAAAGGTCTTTCATGGTCAGTTCGGAGCGCGTCGGTTGTGAGCGGGGGTGAGTAACTCGTTTCGCTGGTAAACTAAGCAAAGTAACGCCGTCCTGGAAAGATACGAAACCCTGTAACATTCGTCCTTGGAAAAGCACGGAAAACTACCAAACAGACAGCGATCGAATGCGACCTAGCTATGTAGCTCGTCGGTAGCTAGCTATCTAGCTCGTACTCTTCGTCTTTCTTGTATTTCCTGGTGGAAAACCTTGTGTTGTGTGGCTCCGCGTCCGAGAATCTCCGAGGAATGTCTTTGGTTCAAGATACTACCATTAGGGATGTTAAAGATCACTGACGTCTGCTGGCAATTACAAGTTGTATTCGCATATATCGCATTTGCTTTGTTGCTAATGAGTGTATGGTGAGTAATATTTAAGAACTATATTCCTCGCGGCGTGATGAATCCCCAGGTTAGATTCCGAGCTTGCGAAATGCACCGTTTTCAGAAAATGAAAATTACTCAAATCTACCAACGTAAAATGATATCTTACTGCTCAGTAAACCTGGTCCCAGCTTTGTGAAAGTCATTTTAAAAACTCGTCTTACAGTGTATAAAGCCTTTGCTAACGCAGTTACTCCTGATCCCCAGTTCGCGTTTAGAGAAAATCATTGAACTGTGAAGCATCTCTATTGAGTCGTTAATCATTACCCAAAACCTTAAATCAAAATTATATTTGTCAGTTGCTTTTCTAAGATGCAGAACAAGGGTTTGACAACGGATGACGCTAATGAATTCTCTACAAAATGATATTTATATTACCATATGAATATTAACTTGTCTAGAAATCGTATATATTTGTACACTGCTTTGAGGTCAGGTATCAAGTATCATTTTATTAAGTGTCCTAACTCCCAAAGAAGTGTTCTTATGTCTTTTCTGTATTTAATACAGACAGCTTTCGCCAATGATGCTGCAATGTTGGCTTCATATGAAGACCCCCATACATCAAGACATCTTCAACAGCTAGGTCTATTGCAGAAAAAGTAATGATCCATTCACAAAACTAAATGTGTCAAAATATAAACATAATGTTTTCGTGCTTTGCAAGAAATTATTCCTAAACTAAAAGTAAACAATGAATACCCCCAAAAGGTAAAGTCTGCCATCTATTTAGGGTAACGTCTTGGTGTGTCAATTTTTACTTTCATGTTTAATACTACATAGTAGACATTTGTATACTACTACTTAATGAAGGGAAAGTGGGCAGAAATGTCACCGATTTTTCGGCAAGAAAACATGTTTTGTGGATTCCCGAAACCGAAAAAAGATGATTGTTTTCAAAACATCTTAGTCCACTCATCCATCTACGAACAGTAGCACCTAAACCGTAAACAGGTTATCCCAAAACTGGATATTCCTCGATCAATCCCAGTGATGTCGTAGCCCATCATATTAAAAATTAATATTTTAATTTTTTTCTGTTTTACTTTACATGAATTCCCGAGGTTATTTTCGAAATATTCTGAAAATAACTTTAATATTTTTGTTAGATTCGTTAGCAGCCGGATTTTCTGTAAAACCTTTGAATTTTTAACAATTGCAAAACTTAAAAATTTGCTCGGACGCCATCATAGAACTAATTATTTAAAATAATAATTTTTGTTAATGAAAATGTGACCAATCACGTACCTATTTTAGAGTTACTATTTGAACAATTGAAAAAAACTAAATATTTTTTCCAAAAACGGTACCAATTTATTTTCTTGAAACATTTTGCTTGAATGAAAGAAATTTCTATTAATAATATGGCAAAGAACCCTTTTACATTAAAGCCTCTGAAACTCCCAAAATTTCAAAAATTAACTTTCTCTTTTGTGCGTGGAAAGTTTAGGTGTAATTTTGGTGGTATGCCAGTAAGACTTTTTGCGAAGCCTACGCGCGGAAGTTCGAATCCCAGCTCAGACAAATATTTTTGCCAGTAAGAAACTCGGGTTTCAACGAGTATTATTACAATATATTTCAATTAGTATTAAATTACGTAGGAGTTGCAAATAATATGCGAAAATATTTGTTGTGGCACCACTAGTTTAACATACACAGGAGTGTTTGTAAATCTTTGTGGAATATCGCGGTATCGATAGCATTAAGCGGGTATACTCGTACTTTAGTTCGCTTCTGATAACGGCTGTTTTACTACAGAAAACGACGTTTTCGAGAATGGGTTTTCCTATGTGAAAACAGTTAATTACATAAAGCCAAAATCAATGATGTGTAATGAATGAATTATCAGACGTGTTACTGAGCTCTTAAAAGAAGAACATTTAAAATGAGGTTTTCTTTAAATAATCCATTATAATTTCATATTACGGACTTACACTCCCGCTGTGAGTAACTGAGTCTTGAAAACACTAGAACGCGTACATCATTCATCTGTATAGCTGCTAGAAAGCAGCGCCCAGAAGAACCATTAAGTTTTTATTAGAGTAATATGTTCACAAGCAAGAAAAGTACAGCTTTTTTCAACAATTATTTGCTGTAAATTGGGGAGTAGTTTGGATGATTAATTTCTCTGAAACATTTTTTTCTCTTCAACGTTGTTGCTTCAGTGGCCTAGAACGCATGATACACATTTGATAAATTAAGTTTTTTTATACGCTGGCGTTTTCAATATCGATAATTCTTCAAATTTTTCTTTAGGTATGTTTATTAAATATGGTTTGGTCAATTTGAGTAAGGGAAAAAGTGAGCAAACTGTTATTTCTGTTGACAAATGTTTTTTGCTTAATATGTTTGCTTCTGATATAAAAGTATTTGGTTCGATATTTCCGGCGTCAAACGCTTCCTACTGATAGAGACTTTTCATCACCCAAATGGTTGCTCTCTATCAGTTGCCATCCCCGAATCCCCACGCCTTAAAGCTGATACCCAACTTGAGGGCCCACAAGCCACCCTAATAAATTTTAACCGCGATACCGTGCCACCTCGCGGCTTAGAGTCCAGGCGCAAGATTATCGAGTCGTGGCAGGCCCACCCACAAACCTTCAAGCACCGGGACCAGCCCTCGCTACTCCTAGCCTTCCCTTTCCGGGTGGCTAGCGCTCAGCATCGCTCACGTTCTGCCTCGTGCTCCGCTCGCCCCGCTCGCCCCCGCTCGCCCCCGCTCGCCCCCGCTCGTCCCCGCTCGCCCCCGCTCGCCCCCGCTCGCCCCCGCTCGCCCCCGCTCGGCCCCGCTCGCCCCCGCTCGCCCCCGCTCGCCCCCGCTCGCCCCCGCTCGCCCCCGCTCGCCCCCGCTCGCCCCCGCTCGCCCCCGCTCGCCCCCGCTCGCCCCCGCTCGCCCCCGCTCGCCCCCGCTCGTTTATGTGTACTTTTCTTTCCCATACTACAATATAGGAAGGAAAAGTATTGCGATCACCTCAACTATACGGTATCCATTTTTCCGTCGTAAAATCCGAGTTTAAGGTCTTTTAAACTGTCACTTCGCCCACACGTCACGATTAAGGTATACTAATGCCGTTCTAAAAGTGGTTAAGTTTCCGCAGGTCGCGAGGAGATACGTGCAATTTTGAATACTGTCACCCGACTTTCGCCTCCTTATAGCGAGACTGATGAAGACGGCAAAGCCGTCGAACGCCGATTATCGGAATAAATCTAGTAAGTTGACGAAGACGACTTCAGTTATTTCGCCATTCACCAATTTTGTACCCTCCAAAATCGGGATGTCTATCTGGACGGATGTGTCACGCATTATCTCAGATTGGAAGCTTTTTTTTACAGCTAAAACTTGCGAAACACGCAGAGTAAAATTTTGTTGTGCCGTTGCGGTTATCATTAAGATTCTATTTTAGTTTTGAGGGTACTGTGTGACATTTTTATCATTCTCTGGTTGTTCGAAAGTTTGTGAGAAATGCATTTTCTTAAAACTTCTTCTTTACATATTTTGCTCGAATAAACTATAGTAATAAATTGTTTTATGTACGATTTACATTAAAACAACTGAAATTTTGAAAATTCCGAAAATTAAAATATTTTTCAAACTTGCCGTTCACTTGTACTCTTTGACCCCGATATTGATTTCTCAATGCAATTTATTCCTCAATTTTAGACCGTTAAATTACGCCGTCCACTTTAAAAATTTAGTACGAATACTTAGAGGAGAAAACTGTCTTTATGTGACGCATTCTCACTACTTTTTTTGGTGTTGTTTATTTTTAGTTTAATTTTTTCATAGTTGCTTCTATTGTGAAAATTAGACATATTTCTGTTTTTTGTCGTCACACCAAGTGTAATTTTACTTCATCCTGCGTCGTATTGTGTTGCGCCTCCTTAAATCCGATTAACTCTGCCTCATTTGTATTGTTTTTGTTATTACGAGTGGATACCCCTGCGATTGAATTGCACGGGAAGTTTAAAGAAAAATCCTTTTACTTGACTGAATATTTATTGACCTTCTACTCGGTCATAAAAGGAATGCATTCTGTGTATCATCTTCCTGGCCTGGCCTGCTCTGCATTGCCCTGGTCTACTCGAACCACACTGCGTCGCTGTCTGAAGAAGAATTCTAAAGATCGGCTGCTCTGATCGGGAGTTTTTCGTGGTTTCTCTGATTAACACCAGGCGAATGCCGGAACAGTACCCTAACAACCAGGCCATGGACCGCGCGCGATCTTTCCTTCCTCTTCCTTGTCTTATCCTTACCCCTTAGACACACTTAAACTAACATGCGCTACACTTACACACTTACCGGGAGACCAGTCGGGAGCTTAGACCTTGTCAGGGCTAGGGCGGTGCCCCGCTGGTGGGAGATACCTTGTTGGAGGAAATCCCGCTAGCCGACGATAGGTCGGTGCCGGATCTCAACATTCAGCGGAGGAAGATCGCCACCTCCCGAAAGAAAAATGCACTACACTAACGGGATTAATGACATCAACTAACTAACCAACCATTCATCCACCCATCGAACCATCCTACCCTATGCCACCGTCCTCGCCCTGTGCTCTCTTGCCTGACCCGGATACTACCCGCCTTACCGTCAAGTTGTGCGTGGTGTCGATATTTAATTTTATTTTTCTGATACATTATTGTTTGTTGTTGCGTTCGATGGGGAGTTCGATGTATAATGCATAACGTACCTGGATCGAGAGGATAGAAGTTACGATGGAAATATGAAAATAGTTGAATGGTGCTATATGTCCTCTTGAGTAGGGAATTATAAGCAGAAATTTTGGGAATTATGGGATGGAAATATGAAAAGACAAACCGAGTTAAGTTAAAAACTAGTTAATTAGTAAATAGGTCAATATGAAGTATTAAAATTAGGCTAAAAACAAGGTAGTAGGTAAAACAAAATAGTAGAGGTGTTTACTAGTTCTAATGATCTTGGGGGACAAAAAGGCCTCGGGGCAAAGGCTTTGGGGTTTTTTGTCGCCGCTCTCTCAGTAGAACCCTTATAACGCCCTTGGTGCGTAAATAACAGTGTTTCATATTCCTATCCAGCATTTGAGTTACTTAAGTGTGCAGATTTGTGAATGTGCGTATGTGCGATTTCTGTCACTGACGGCTAGACTACTTCTCGTGCACCATTCGCAACATATGATATGTCATTCGTCGCGTATCGCTTTCCTGATGGGGAACTGGTAATTTGTTTTCAGATCCGGCCAGGACATTAAAAAAAATCCAAAAACGTGTTTTTGCGTGTAATGGCGCGGCGATCTTAGTGAATAAGCTGGGAATTAAACCAACGCCACCTAAATAGATCTATGTTGGTGGCGTTGATTAAACTCCAATACCAAAAGGATTTTTTCGCTCAACACGCCTCAATTTTCTTTCAAGACGTTGGAAACGCTGTTGTTGACATTTATGTGGACAAATGAAGTTAATTGAACAAAAGAGTGAATCGCGCGGCATATTTCATTTGAAGTTTTCCATAAGGCTTATTACTATATTTTGGAAAATAAATGTGCGCAAACGTACGAACTGTATTGCCTTGGAGCTTACTAAATTTGAAGAATTTCAAGTGAATACGGTGAAAACAAATGTGTGGATAATGTTAGAGAATGATTGATGGCTCGATTTCTCACTTTCACGTTCTTACACAAATACATCAAACACATGTAATGAACGTAACCCTGACATTATTCTTATTAAACATCACTAACACCTTACTTACATAAGCATACAAAATAGCCGCCATTTAATGTTTTATTTGATTCGCATACGAAACGATTAATAGAGCAGTTGGAAATAGACGTAAACACAAATTAGACCGAGTTTGTGGAGTTTTAATCTCTTCAAACCTTTTAAAAACTTTTGCGACAGAATTTTTTGAACTAATCGAGAATTACCTTATATTAAGATTAGAGAAGAACCCTGAAGAACAGCTCAGAAGTGATCTTTGTGCATTTTAGCAAAACTCGTAAAAATGTAGCTGAACTAAACTCTATTCGCATCATCAATGCCTTCCAAGTATTTTTTTTACGGCGATTGTAATTTTGAAATTGCAATATTACCAGTTCATATCTCGTATGGAGATTTCATGCATGGTCCTTAGATGTTGGAAATTTTTCAAGGGGAGTATAACAGTATCAGCTACTACGATTCATTGTCAAGTCCAATGCCAGATACTGCAAGAATATATTTGAACAAATATATCCATGGAAGAAATGAAAAAAGAAAGAAGTATTCAACACATGAAAATGCTTTTAAAATAGTTTACGCGTCGGCGACGCCACAGACATCGGTGACTTCCAGCTTTCAAGCAACACTTACTTGCTGCGATTCATCTGAAAAAAAAACGGAGAGTTTACATAAGACGTTATAGACATAATTTGTGTGTTTCTTCTATCCCTCGATTCCATTTCACGCCCCCTGCTTGTGTCTGTTGTCATCGGGCCGACGGCGCTGGCGCTGGCGCTGGCGCTGGCGCGTTGCGTCGCGTCGCCTCGCGTCGCCTCGCGTCGCCTCGCGTCGCCTCGCGTCGCCTCGCGTCGCCTCGCGTCGCCTCGCGTCGCCTCGCGTCGCCTCGCGTCGCCGCGCGTCGCCTCGCGTCCCCTCGCGTCGCCTCGCGTCGCCTCGCGTCGCCTCGCGTCGCCTCGCGTCGCCTCGCGTCGCCTCGCGTCGCCTCGCGTCGCCTCGCGTCGCCTCGCGTCGCCTCGCGTCGCCTCGCGTCGCCTCGCGTCGCCTCGCGTCGCCTCGCGTCGCCTCGCGTCGCCTCGCGTCGCCTCGCGTCGCCTCGCGTCGCCTCGCGTCGCCTCGCGTCGCCTCGCGTCGCCTCGCGTCGCCTCGCGTCGCCTCGCGTCGCCTCGCGTCGCCTCGCGTCGCCTCGCGTCGCCTCGCGTCGCCTCGCGTCGCCTCGCGTCGCCTCGCGTCGCCTCGCGTCGCCTCGCGTCGCCTCGCGTCGCCTCGCGTCGCCTCGCGTCGCCTCGCGTCGCCTCGCGTCGCCTCGCGTCGCCTCGCGTCGCCTCGCGTCGGGGCGGCTAGAAGCAACGCTGGGCAGCGTCGCCGCCCTTCCGCAGGGCGGGTAGGGGGAGGGGTCAGAGGTGGAGGCGGGGTTCGGCGAAGGCCGCGTTCAAAGAGGCGACGCGTTGGCGAGAACGGAGCGGCCCGGAGGCGAGGCAGAGGAGAAAGGTGGAGCGAAAAAAAGAACACGAAGCGACGGTCGCCAACAATCGGTGACCTCGGTGCAGTGCAGGAAGAGGAGGAGGGGGAGGAGAAGAACCGTTGAGGAGAAGAGTGAAGAGGATGAAACGGACGCGGAGTTTCAGGGGGTCGAAGAGGATAAAAGAGATCTAGATGTGTTAGAGAAAATGCAGATATGGAGGAGGAAAAGGCGCAGATTTGAAGACGAAAGAGGACAGGAAATCATATGAGGCAGACGATAATGGAGTGAGAAGGAGGAGCAGACGCGGGCCGACGGCAGTGGAAGATAGCATAGACTAAGGAGGTTCTATTCTGAACGCTACCAGCAGCGCAAAATGACGCCTGACGTGATTTGGGGGTGGACACAGCGGCATAAGAGTGACGATATCGGAGAAAGGGCGGGAGAGCAAGCCCTAAAAAACGGGTGCCAGCCATGTGGAGGCTTCGCATGTGGAGAAATGACCGGCAGGGCCTGAACCACAGGGGGGTGCGAGTGCAGCGGGGAGTGTACCGCGTGGAGATTACCATGAGGCGTAGAAAGCGAGGAGTGTAGAATGAGGAATGAGGCGTGTAGGTTCGGAGATATAATGTGTGTGGGGGGGGGAGGGTATGGCAGGATGTGAATAGCAGGGCGTGAATGGCTGGGTTCCTTGGACGGGGAGTAGTATACAACAGGGCGTGTAATGCGCGGAATAGAGTACTGCGTGGCATGTACGGCGAATGAGGAAAAGCTGGGAATGTAGGAGAGAGCATGTAGTGGGCGAGTATGGTATGACGTATATGGCGGAGGTTCTTTCATGTGTAGTATACAGCGGGGCGTGTGTAGCGGGGATTATACGGTGGGAAGTAGAATACGAAAGCGCTTGAATGGCGGAGCGTGTTTCGCGGGGAGTAGAATACAACGTGGTGTGTACGGTGGGAAGTGTAGGGTAAGGCGTATAGCACGTACGGCGGCGCGTGTAGGGCGAGTCGTGTAGGGTGAGGCGTGTGCTGCGGAGGCTGGTTGGCGGGTGGGTGGGGCGAGGGCGGGGCGGCGAGGGCGAGCGGCCGCAGGCAAATACGAAAGGAAGCGCAGAGGAAGAGCGAAAGAGGCGAGGGAAGGCGCGCGGCGGCGAGAGACGCGATGACTCGGGCGCCTGCCCCCGCCGCCCCCGCCCCCGCCCCGCGCCGAAGAGCCTCGCCGCCCTGCGCCGCGGTCTCCCCCCACCGCATTCCCTTCCATCCCCCGACGCGGGCCCGTTTAATATCTGACTGGGGGGTAGTCATCTATCAGATCCAAACAGACAAGAGTTTTATTAAAAGTCAGAGCAAGCACGTCAATAGCCGAGGGGCGGCGCGGCGCGGCGTGGCGCGGAGGGGCGCGGCGGAGGCGGGGACGGGGACGGGGCCGGGAGCGGAGGGGGAGCGGAGCGGGGCGGGAGGGACGAGGGAGGTTCCCCGCCCCACCGCGGCGCCGCCTGCGCCGCCGGCGCCGACGCCAGAGAAGACGCCGCGAGCGCAGCCGGCGAGGCGGGCGGGGCGGGCGGGGCAGGGAGGGGCGTGGCGGGGCTTGGCGGGGCGGGCGAAGCGCCGCGTGGCGCACGGCCCACTGCAATTTCCCTCCGCCGCTCCACTCCGCCCCCGCTCCTCGCCGCCCCGCTCCAGCGCTCTCTGCCGCCACCGCCACCGGCGCCGGCGCTTCCGACGTCGTCGCGGCCCCATCGATCCCGCACAGCCGCAGCCTCCCCGCCCCGCCTCGCTCCACCCCTCGCTCACGCCGCGCCGTGGCCTCTGCGACGCGAAGGCGCCTCTCGCTCGCCTCCGCCCCCCCCCCTGCCTGGCCCTGCGCTACCTCGCCCCGCGCCTCGCCCCGCCCTGTCACGTCCTACCGCGTGCCCTGCCGCCCAAACCCGCTGTCTTGTGCCGCCATCCCACACAGCCCCACCGCCGCGCTGCGTCTTCCCGTCCACGGGATCCGCGCGACACCCAGGCCCTCCGCGCCTCGCCCTCCGCGGCGCCCCTCGTGTCCGTCGCCGGCGCCTCCCCCCCCCCCCGCCCGCGCGACGGAAATAGAGGCGCACGCGGCGGAGCGAGGGCGGGCGGCGCGCGCCCCGGGTGGCCGGCGCTCTATTCCGAGCGCGCGCCGCTGATCCGCGCGTCAACAGCCGCCGGGCGGGGGCGGGGGCGGCGGCGGCGGCGGCCGCCGTGGGTCGCACCGTAGAGCCGGGATTATCCGGCTCATAGCGGCGGCGGTGCGTGGCCCCCGGCGGAGGCCGCCCCCCGCGGCGACGCCCCCCTCCGCACGCGCCCCGCCCCCCTCCGCGCCCCCCCTCGGCGCCGCGACGGCACAAAGGGGCGCGGCGCGGGCGGCGGAGGCGGGGGCGAGGCCGGTGCGGATTCGGGCCTCGGCGCGCGCTTTTCTCAGGGGAAGGCGCCCTGCGGGCTCGAACGGGCGCCTGGGCGTCTGCTGGGGCTACAAGGCGAAAACAAAACGCACGTCGCGTAGGAAAGTGGTGCCCTTCTAACGTGGGGCAACGCTCAGTTTCAGTCTTGTTTAATAACTAGAACAGAGCGTTCCAACCGTTTTTCTGTGCCGTAACTTTGGAGGGGCTTTTCCAGTGAATCCCCTCCCCCGATGGCGCACGTTACCTCCATGAAATAAATAATTGGACATTTTTAGTAATGTTAATATAGAACGTTGAGAGGCACAAATATACTATATGCGTCATATTATACCGCTTTCATTATATACCGCTAATCAATTTATTTAATTGACAATTGCAAATGTAAAAATTATGTTTGTAGAATTTTTATTATATTGCTAATCAGTATTCTAAGAAACAAAGAAATGAAATATTATACATTATGATGTAGTGGTAACAAATTAAATTCCCTGGTTGATCTGGATATACCTAACAACTGGAGGTTGGTGGGAGACTCGAGAGTAGTGAGAATTGTTGTGGAGCAACGAAAATATTGATTTACGCTATTACCGATATTTTTTCACGTACCCCCGCCAGACTCCTTGCGCACCCCTAGGCGTACCCATACTCCAAGTTGGGAACCATAGAATAGAAACGTTAATTAAATTATTGACACAGTTATCTATTTATTAAGTGTGTTATTTTGTTCTTTCATATATTCTATGTAACTAACTTGTTCAACTAATTCATTCGGTTCCATATTGTAAATGTTATTGAATCTGTTCGATGGTAATGTTAACTCATAATTGCCCATTTTTAAGTTGTCAATTCTCTATGTGACGAGCAAAATGGGCCAGGGGAAGGAACAATCTCGGTGGAAGAAAATATTAAATTAATGTTTCTGCGTTCTTTATAAATTGGTACAGTTTCTTTCAATCACGTGAAAAATGCTCTAACCCAGCTGTAATGAAGAAAGAAAGAAAGAAAGAAAGATATGGCGCATGGAGTAAAATGCTCTCAGCCACAGCGTCCAGGCGGAAAACGCCTTGGGTGCAATGAATCTGGTGTGGGACACTGCCAACGCCACGACACATTACATCTCAAGCAACACTTCGCTTTAGTCTCCTGAAATTTTTGCTTGAATTAAAAGCATTCTTCTCCCTGATCTTTCAAATGCATTATCCAATGGAAGTTTACTTTGTGATAACTATGAAAAAATTAAATAATTACACTCTGAGCTTCTTGCTCATTACTTTTCTAATTTAGTGGGAGTATTTAAAAGTGAACTTAAATTATAATATCTCTTTCGGGTGAATCTAGTTCTCCGTCTGTCATAACCTGTTGCACTAGACTGAGGAGCAGGGGACAAAATTCTTGCTGATTCTGCTCTTATGCCGGGGCAACACTGTCGCTTGCATTATTGTAAGTTGAGTAAGAAGAATTTAATTAGTCGTATATATGCCTCTGGATCTTCTCTGAAATTCTCTTTAAAACAATGTATTATTTTCTAATCGAACGTAAATCTTAGCGGCAGAATGATTGCGTTTTCGCGATAATTTTTACATTCTTATATTTTTATTTATTTATGTATTTTGTATCATTGATTCAAGCTAAAAATATATTGAAGTGGCAAAGAAACAAAATATTCTTCATTTTAATAATACTAAACGTAAATCGTAAAGAGTAACGCATCTGTAGTATACTGTATGAACCCGCACACGCAAATCAAGTAGGATAATTTGATTTATGAATGTTCGTGTTTACTCTTAAAAATATCTATACGATAAACGATTGTGTAGAAGTACACAATTGTTAATTTATTAGCGTTACCAAGTTAATTTCTTACACGTTTGTCTTGAGTAATAAAATGCAGGCATTTACGCCTTTTACAGACTTGCTTCCGGTTCCTTTCTCTGCCACGTTGTCGACTGGGGTCTAAGGACTACGGCGTCACTTCCAGGTTCCACTCGCAACCTGGCAGGTGTTCACCGTCAAATGAACGAGGGTGGCGGGTCATGGTACACGGAAATCGACATCAATGGATACTGTTTTGTAAAACCAAATGCAAGCTATACCTTATATTAGTACTCCATAGTTAAAACAAGGGTAATTAGCGCGCGCGCCTTTCACATGACGCGATGTTTCTTTTTACATATGCACTGCTGAATGCCAGTGACAAATACCATAAATTATTATACGTACAAAAATACGACCGCGTTAATTTAGAGACAGATGGAATTTTGAATGTATAGTAAATTAATAAAATTGCAGACGTTCAAAAACATAACAAATCCAGTTTTTCCGAATCGGTACTTTAGCTTTCTCGTGCACAAACATTTCATATTTTGGGGGTTGGACTTGTAATATGTAAGTAAAATGAATAAACAAGCAATAAATATATAAATAAATGCATGGGCAATCAAATGAATAAAGTGGCCGTTTGGCCGCGTCGATGGCAGTGCTGTGGCCGCGTCCGCCGGGGCGCGCGGCGCGAGGGGGCGTGGCGGGTGCGCCGTGGGGGGGGGGGCGGAAGGGGCGCGCCGCGCACACAAATTGCCCGCGGGGCGCGGCGGCGTCGAAACTGTTTCTGGTCGCCGCCGCCTCCGCCTCCGCCGCGTCGCGTCGCCGCGTGCCGCCCCCGGGGAGCTCCGAGCGGCGGCGGCGGCGGCGGCGGCGGCGGCGGCGGAGGAGGAGCGTGGGAGCGAGGTGGCGAGCAGCTCCCGCCGTCCGACCACCCGCCGCTGCGGGCCCCGCCCCCGCCCGCGGGCGATTCAATCGGCGGGCGCCCGACTGCCGCCACACGCCCCGGGCCACCCGCCGTCGCCCGCCCCCCGCCGCCCGCCGACCGCTCACGCGCAAAATACGCCGCGATCGTTTCCGCCCACTGCGGAGCCACAATGGAGAAGCAACTGCTCGGGGGGCGAGCGGCAAGTGCACCCATTAGCGGCAGGTTGCGCGGGCGACAATTGCGACCGGGCTCCGGGGCATCATACCCTTCGCTGCGTCGCGTTTTCTCACCGATCTACTGCAGGAACGAATAGCCGGTTAAACGTACACCATTACTCCTGCCTCGTTTTGTCACCGATCTACTGTAGTACCGAATATTAGGTTAAACGTACACTATTCCCCTGCCTCGTTTTGTAACTGGTGTACTGCAAAAACGAATACATGTTTAAACACGTATATATACAATTTGTCCAGCCTCATTTCGTTGTGTCTGTACTATCGTAACCAATACCTTAAGACATTATTTTGTTATGCCGTTTTAGATCATATATATCATTGCATAACGAATTAATGATTGAACACGTACTGTTTTATTCTACATCACGGATGTACAGTCATATCGGATCTGATAGATACACAAGTTATCAAACAGGAAACTTGTGGATTTATTGTTGTAGTACATTTATTTTCCTTTACATAAGTTATTTTTCATAAACCTCCCATTTTTTGTTATATTTTTCTTTGAAACTGAGGGGTGCATAACATTCGCGGAAAATATGATTTTATTTATTAATACCAGAGTAGTATTACACCGCATCTAACATTGAGGGAGGTGTACTGCATCTTTTCTCATGGTCCTTTGATGCAAATCAAGGGACAATACTTTTACGCTGGACGAAAAAATTGATTTTTCATTTATCACACTGTTCAATATAATTGGAACAGACCTCCGTTTCTTTAAAACAAAGGAAATTTAATGGTACAATGATCATGATATGTTTTTTAAACAATTTATCATAGATGTGGAATCTAGCGTCATATAATGTCATATAGCGTCAACAGCTTTGGTCATTAGTCCCGTTAGTGTAGTGCATGTTTTCTTTTCTCGGGAGATGGCGGTGATCGTCTTCCGCTGTATGGCGAGATCCGGCGCCGACCTACCGTCGGCTAGTGGGGTTACACCCTCACCAGGACTCTCCCTACAGCGGGGCACCGCTCCAGCAGGGACAAGCTCTAAGCTCCCAACCGGTTTCCTGGAATATGTGGTAGTGTAGTGCATATCCGTGTGTGTAAGGAGAGAGATGATAGGACAAGGAAGAGGAAGGAAAGATCGCGCGCAGTCCGTGGTCCATTTGTTATTTCGGCATTCGCCTGCTGTTCATCGGAGAAACCACGGAAAACTACCGATCAGAGAAGCCGGCCTCTAGAATTCTCCTCCAGGCAGCGACTGAATTCGACCTAGCTGAAAAGCTAGTGTCGAAAATCCTTCCGCCGTCACGAATCGAACCTAGAGCCTCCCGGTCAGAGGCACTGCAGTTGATGCACTGAGCTACCGCTCCCGGTAGTTTCAGTCGAGATCTAATGGTACGCAAATATATATGAGATAACGGGAAGGTATGATCATATTTATTAAAAACCGTAAATAGTGAAATGAAAAAGGTAGTTTTCTGGAATTTCTTCAGTGTTTATTAGGAAATGAATAACAAACATTAGAAAAGAATGCATGCGTAGATATTGTTATTTGGTCAGGAGTTAATATTCATGAGAAACGAAGAAAATAACTAAGTTTATTTTTTTTTAAATTTATTTAACCTCAAAAACATTTTAAAACTATGTGACGTACTATGATGAGAAGTGTATAATAATATTTATTATTCCTGTCTGTTCATGGGGTACAATATTAAATACGATATCTGAAGACTTAGTTGTTTGTGTAATTATATATTTATTTATTTTACGTCAAAAAAAAAACAGTTAAAAACTGCGTATGACGTGCTATGGGGAAAAGTGAATTGTGTGGCACATTTTCAAAATTCTGTGATCCCTACACTAAGTCACATACTACTTAAATTTTGAATTTTGAAAGGGATATATATATACAGTTGAGTACACGTTTGGTGGCAGTGATTTAATAGTAGTATGGCAAATGATGTATCA
Organism: Teleogryllus occipitalis; assembly: GCA_011170035.1. Taxonomy (NCBI): domain Eukaryota; kingdom Metazoa; phylum Arthropoda; class Insecta; order Orthoptera; family Gryllidae; genus Teleogryllus; species Teleogryllus occipitalis. Next base: position 62,226 of record BLKR01004730.1, read on the forward strand.
ATGGCATTAGAGAAATAATCAATACTAGTTGAATTTAGCGTCAACAACGCGGACGCTTAAACTGTTTTAAAAGTATTTTCATGTGTTGAAAATTTCTTTTATGAGTAGCTTTGTTCAAAAATTTTACAGTATCTGGCATTGGACTTATGTCTGACATTGGATATATAAAGTATACTCCCCTTCAAAATTTCCCAACATCGAATTGTCATGTATGTTACCTTCATACGGGATATGAACTGGTAATATTGCAATTTCAAAATTATAATCACCGTAAAAAATACTTGGAAGGCATTTATGATGGGAATATAGTTTAGTACAGCTACATTGTTTACGATTGTTGCTAATATGCACAATAATGCACGAAGATCACCTGTAAGCAGTTCTTGTGAGTTACTCTTTAATCCTAACATAAGATTATTCTCGATTAATTTCGAAAATTCTGTCCCAAAATCTTTTACTACTACATTTGATTCTTCTCCGGGTTTGGTTAACACATATTTTTCTACCCCAGTTTTTGAAGAGATTAAAACTCCACAAACTCAGTTTAATTTTTGTTCACTTCCACTTCTGCAATTGCTCTATTAATCGTTTTGTATGTGAACCTAATAAAACATTAAAAGCCGATTATTTTGTATGTTTATGTGAATAAGGCGTTATTTAAAATTAATAAAAATCGGTTCTGAGTCACAATTATTTGTGAATCGGTACTTGTGCTTTTAAGAACGTAAAAGAACGTGAAGTCGGGCTCAAAAACGTTTATTCATTCTTTAATATTACTCACAGTTTTGTTTTCTCCGTATTTACTTGAAATTCTTAAAATTTAATAACTTCAAAGGCAATGCTGTTTGTAGGTTTTTGCAAATTTATTTTTAAAATATGGTATTAGGCCTTACAGATAACTTAAAATGAAATACGCCGCGGGATTCATTTTTTTGTTCAAATTAACTTCATCTGTTCACTTAAAGATGTCAATAACAGTGTTGCCAACGTCGTGGAAGAAAAGTATGCTATATTGAGCGAAAAATGTTTTTGTGTACTAGAGTTTAATTAACGCCACCTAGATCTAATTAGGTGGCGTTGGTTTAATTCTCGATTTACTCAGCAAGATCGCAGCGCTAAAACATGCAAAAACACGTTTTTGGAAATTTCTTTTAATGTTCTGGCCAGATCTGAAAAAAAAAATCATCAGTTCCCCATCAGGAAACCGAGACGCGTCGAATGACACCTCATGTATCTCGATTAGTGCAGGGGAAGTGGCCTAGCTGTAAGTGACGGAAATCGCACGTACGCACATCTGCACACTCGAAGAGTTACTCAAATACTGTACAGGGATGATGATAATAATAACAATAATAATAATAATAATAATAATAATAATAATAATAATAATAATAATAATAATAATAATAATAATAATAATTAATAATAATAATAACAATAATAACAAGTTATTCATTTTTCTGTGAGTTCTTCATGAAATTGTAAAGATTAATGTAGGACCTGAGAGGACCGTCAATTAAAGTCAGGATATTAAGTTATTTTATTGTAACATTTTCTGGGTTCTTAACGCCCGCACGTGTTTAGATACTGGAATGAACAGACCCAGTATTACACAATATGAACTCAGAGACAGAGCAACAGAAATATTATAATAAATAATAACAGTCAATCAAAATATAAACCGCCCGTGATTTTTTCACGTTCATCCTTGTTGGTTTCGTGTTTATTGTGACTCTGCCATATTTTTAATATGTGGTTTATATTGTGATTAACTTTTATCGTATATGTACTCAACCTGAACTGAGACCAGGAAGTGACTATAACTGACTCATGACTATAACTGACTAACTATGATCTCGTGAAGAAACAGTGGAACATCCTATAAACAATCAGTACTTGTGGATCTTTCAGCGACGGGCGTCATTTCAAAGACCTCCAATTACTCACTTGAAACACTCTGAATTAAAAAGAGTGGCATCAACAATATGGACGAGCTGCACGGTAAAGAAACCCATTAGCATGCTTCTTGACGAACGAGTTTTAGTGAACGCCCCCACGTGCAGCGTGGCCTTTGGAATCGGCGGCTTTTGCGCGAATTCTCGGAAATTGTTCCTCGAAAGACGGTTTGGTCACCAGGGGTCGGTGTTTCGAAGATTGCGGATTCAGTCCCAGACGAGTGCCGAGAATTTGCTTATGATTTAAACATCCATTTGTACCCCTGCCAGCTTCAACCTACGTTCATCATACGTATGTACTTTGGCACAACAGCTCTTTACGAGCTAAAGCCTATCAGTGGCTTCCCGGCCTTGCGGCCATGGGTTGAGAGGTACGTGTTGTTAGCACACGTAGCGATCTCTACGCCGTTATCTCTGGTCATCTCAACCTGAAAAGAGAGCTTTCTCATCGTCGCACATCAACGGACACTGGGACTTTGCAAGGAAAGCTCACAATTAATTTTTTTAATCCCCGACTGGGAAACGAACCCGGGGCTGCGCCGTGGAGAGCGAGCACGCTAACCAACGAGCCACTGAGGGCGACTCAGTGAGTAATATAGTTATTGAAATTAACGCTCTCCATGATCCCGCATCAGAATGTTGATTTCTTCATGAAGTGCACGATGAGGGATAATAGCCAACATCTGTAGCTTTTCTCCTTTACAAATAGTTTTTATTACACTAACATTTTCTTTTCAATATTTGCCAAAAACATTTGTTTCCATCTGTATTCATAATTCAAGTCTCGTATGAATTAGGGTAGAGACTGGGTTTGGATACAACTTCTGTCGTAGTGAGACAAAAATATCGGTACCTAGAGATTCACTAATGGACTTCGCCGGACACGTATCGCAAGGAACTCGTACATACAATAACTCAGTACTGCAAAGTAGACTAACCACAAGGAGGTGTGAATCAACAATCCTCGCGTAGAATCATCCTATCATCAATATTATGCCCGGATTAACTAATATTATACTCGTAATATTACTTAACCGTTGCAAAAAATGCGATGAAGTATTGCTCTTCTTTTATGGTGAGCCAGTAAAGTCTCTTCGCAGTAGTACCAGGCCCTTGTGAGAGTGCTAGCACTAGAAATTATGCTGGTAGCAGCTTGTATCAAACGAAAACGTAAATTGAGTACTCACCACAGTTATAACAGATTCTAGCAGTGATGTGCCCTTCGCTTGTTTCCCAGAGATCCGGTTGCTGCAAACATAAATGTAATTTTTAAAATGAGCTCTTGATGAGGCTCGGTGGGGAGACTTTCCTAGCGCACTGTAACGTTACAAGTTAACGGTTACTTAACGTCAGTAACAGTTAACAAGTTAACGGTTACATGAGGCTCGGTGGGGAGAGACTTTCCTAGCGCACTGTAACGTTACAAGTTAACGGTTACTTAACGTCAGTAACAGTTAACAAGTTAACGGTTATATGAGGCTCGGTGGAGGGAGACTTTCCTAGAGCACTGTAACGTTACAAGTTAACGGTTACTTAACGTCAGTAACCGTTAACTAGTTAACGGTAACAAGTTAACGGTTACTGACAGTACATCAATAAATAATAAAATAAAGCAGAAAATAAAATGAATTTCGCCAATTACCCCAGCACGGCTCGTAGCAGTCGAATTGGGCGCGGCCATCGCCGACGCAGCGAGCTCTGCCGCTGCGCTCTCAGCTGCCGGCGCGGGTGTGAGATCCGGGGGAGGGGCGGCGTAGGCGCACGCAACGCGTGGCCGCCGCAGGTGAGTGCGACGCGCCGGGTGGGGCGGGGCGGGGCCGAGCGTGAAGCGGGGCGGAGCGGGTGTGGACAGGGCCGGGCGCGGGGCGGGGCGGGGCGGGGCCGGGGGCGGGGCTGGGCTGCCGCACGCGGCTCACCGCACGTCAGGCGCCGGTGATATGTGCGCCGCCGCCGCCTCCACCGCCGCCCCCGCCGCCGCGTTCATCATTCTGCCTGACATATATAGAACTAGCGCGAAATTTGCAATGGACATAAATTTGCGCGTAGATATATTGCGGAAGGAGACGGATAAATGGGGTCCCGGGCGATGGCGCTCCTCTTCTATGAATTATCGGCGTGCGTCGATGGGCGGGCGGCGCGGGGCGTGGCGGGCGCGGGGGGGGGGCGTGGCGAGGCGCGTGGGCGAGCGGTGCGCCGCCGCGTGGGGCCTGTGGCCTGGGCCTGCGGCCTGCGGCCTGTCGCATGCGGCCTGCGGCCAAAGACGCTAGCCGCGCCTGCCACCGAAGCGCGGGCGGGCAGAGGGGGCGGAAGAGAAGAGGCGAGGACAGAAACCGCAAGGCCCGAAGGTTGCCGGGAGGAGGCCGACTTCCACAGGGTCTGTCGAATCACCTGCATTAACTCCCCTCGAACGGGTTTGCAACAGTACGCAATCGTAACTGTAAATACAATGGCATTACCTGCACGTATCCTTGGCTTTCATTTTGCTGTATGCGTGAGGATTAAGAGGTTATTTATTGTGCCAGAAATTCTAACAAATTACATCTTAAGTTGAGGTGGCTCAGGGCATCCGCTGATGACACTGTAGTGCCTCAGACTGGGAGGTCCTAGGGTTCGAGCTTCATCGGCAGCGTTTTCGACCCTGCTTATACGTTCAGTTCAGTCGGAGTCTGCAGAAGAATTCTGGCGACGTATAAAATATTATATGCTTTGATCGAAATCTGAAACTTCAGAACGTTAACTGTGATGGAAATGTATGATTTAACGCTAATTTTTAATTTACAAAAATTAACAAATTTAGATTGAGGTAACATTTACAGAATTTATGATTAGCAATATTGTTACATCAACTAATAATCAATAAATTTTGATCCAGAAGTTTAGATTCTTACGCTTAGTGAAAATGTGTATATTATTTAAAAAGTGGATTATTAAAAAATACAATTTTGACTTTAAACACCCGTAATTTTGGAATTTCCAGTTGCTCACGCGAATTCTTTTTTTTTCTGCGTGAAAATTTGGAGTTTGTATAATATTTTGAGTCAACTAATACGTCTTTTGAGAATTTAGGTTTGAGAGAGAACTGCACTTTTGAATTCGGGATTATGAACATTGGTATAAAGTGCAAATGATATGAGGCTGAATGCAAAAAAAAACTTTTCTTTGAACTATTTACTATTAGGAGAAATATTTTTCTTAATGAAAATATATATTAAAATTTAATTTGTTTAAACTGCAATTGGGTGTAACCCGGTGGCAGTTAATTACATAAATAAGAGAATGATTGTCATGAAAATAATATATTAATGGCAATAATAATGCTAAAATGATAATAATAACGATAACAGTTATAATAATATATAAACTGCTGATTCTTAAAACATTTAATTACATGAAACAGGAAAGAAACGTCTATCATATAAATCCGCATTGAGTGTTTATACAATAAAGACCGCACTGCACTATCCTTCACTTCACTTCATTTCACTTCATTATATCACTAAAATCATTTCCTCCATTATTTCTCTGCTCTACACTGCATGAGACGTCACATCACTGTATAACTTCATATTCTTAGTTAACTACCTTATAAACTTAATAATACCCTAAATTAATTTCCTAAACTGTTGAACGCTTCGAGAAAAACGTCCAAAGGGTTTTGCAGGTAATCTATTCCAATTCCTTATCGTTCGATTTGTGAAAGAGAATTTCCCGACATCCCTTCTCTGCGGTCTTAAATTTATTTCGTCCTTGTGATCCCCTCTACTGATGTACGTACATCTTATATTAAAATGATTTTGCACGTGAGATTTCAATTTCTTCTGAAGTTCGGCCAAAATGCTCAGATATATATATATATATATATATATATATATATATATATCCATGCAAAATGAGTTTCACATCGTTCCAAGTACATTAAAGCAACCCCACACTCCTAACAATTACACCAAATCTACCTATTTGTACAACTGAAACACTGTTTAAAAGCAGCAGTAGTGGTCTCAGTTACCATTTTCATAGTTTTCTCAAATGTTTAGGCTGATGTACTTAATACATAACGTGAAACTCAATGGTCGATTAGTACTTTCCGAATACATATTTTTCCTAAAATGGCCGATGTTTAATTTCTTCTATTTTATATTAATTTATTTCCAAACTCCGATGTCGTTCTATGTAGTTATGGTCACTTGAAAATTGTAAAATTTTGGTAGTGATCATTAATCCGACTCAGTTCAGAAAAGTAGCGGTTCATATTACATTACTGCTATGTAAATATTAATCAGACGTTTTCAGCTTATTCTTTAAATATAAAATAGGATAAATGAAATAAATTATACAGTCCTACAAAAGAAAAACATTTTTGAAAATTTCAACTTAGGTAGACTTAGGTTTACTGAAATCGAAAATGTGAACAGGTATGATCATCACGCATACTTTTTTTCACAAATTGATATTGAGAGTTTTGAAGGTCACTACCAGTTTGTCATAGAGTTTGCCGATGCTCTGGTTTCCAGTTTCCAATGCTCAACGTTTCCTATTTTCCTTCCAGATGGTAGCATGTAAATATATGTGATATGAAAGTGTGAAACACTGACTTACAAGCTAGATACGCAAATCGAAATTGTATTTACCGAAGTGAGTACCTCCTTTTCACAAATTACACAACGTTATACCTTCGTTAGCAGCATGTTCTGGTAGGCGTGTGGAAGATGTATTTTATGTATTTTGTGCGTTACGTATGTTACGTAATTTATTTCCAGAGTTTACAAGTTACTGGTAGAGGTTGTGTGAAAGCCCCAAACAACTTTTGCTAAATTTATGGTTAGTGTGCTATTAAGATACATTAAGAGTTGTGAAAATAGTGTACTTTGTTGATTCTAGATCAAAACTGGGACAAAAAACAAATCATGAGCACCACAGAATGAATTATAATATTTGTGCAAGTTCTAAAAGTGTGGTCTAAACGTAAAAAGGAAACCTTTAGATTTGGAGATTTGAAAATTATATTCATGATGAATGTTATTGTGAATCCAAATCTTCCCGCTAGCTTTACGTCATGTTGCTGATGTGCCAAAGTTCGTCTTCCTGAGCCATCCGAGTATTTAAAAGATGCCCCGATGTCTGTTTCGTGTTTGGAGAACGAATATGAAGAGTTTCAGATTGATACAAATGGTGACCCTGAAAAATTCTCTCAGGCTGAACTTTACGAGTTAATAAAATACGTAAGTCTAAATAAACAGAAAACTGACCTCTTAGGTTTAGTGAAAATTATTTATTGGGAGCTGGTACAACTATTTTTCTGTATCGAAGCAAAGGAATTTAGACGTTAGTTTTCACAGATAGGTAATTTAATGTACTACAGGAATATCCCTGGATTAATATAAAAAATTGAATACAAGTATTGAATAAAAACTTTGAATATAAAATGGAAGGCTGCTGAGTTTTTATGGATTCATCCAAAAGGAAGGTTAAAAGCAGTGCCCTTCCTCATTATAACGAGTATGCTTCACTTCTTGTTCGATACTTAAGGAAACATGATAATTTTGAACTGGTTCTTACATCCCCCCCGCCCACACACACACACGCATATACACACGCACGCACGCACACACACACACACACACACACACATTTCCACATGCACACACGCACCCGCGCGCGCGCACATACACGTACACATACACTCACTCACACACACACGCAATCGATGACTGTCCGTCGTGGACACGCGTACAGTTGTTCCATCACAGGCACTGTGAGTGGCCTCTCTCTGGTACAACGGTTAGGTAACCTGTGAACATCTGACATTTTATGCATGCTTCTTGGAGAGTAGGTTGGGTACACAAAGTCTTTAAGGATTTTTTTTTTTCAATGAGAGAACCATGCGAGAGTACAACACTGGAACTCTTCACAATAGCCTCCAAGAACTACCTTTGAATCAGGAAGTAAGAACATTTGGGAAAAGATCTTGTTAGTGTAAAGAAAATCCTTCTACCACAGATCTGCATATAATACTATCACTTACTAAATACCTGCCAAAAACTGGGATATGCTTTCCTCGAAGTTTTACTTGATCACTCGGACCTCTCTACAACTACATACGCATTTCAAGATCTAAGCTGCAGTAACAGTTTCCGCTCCTCCATATGAGACGTCCATTGCTATCAATTTATATCGTTGAGTTTTGATACACTGTATACACATGGTGTTAGTATTCATGTATGGATACTACGCCCCGAATAACATCTGATTCATAAAGAAAAAACAGATGTTTAGTCGATGAGAGCGTGTGAAGCCACGAGGTGGATCACTGAACTTATGGGATAAAAATATAAAAAAAAGTTTTACAGCAACACATACATTTTCGCATCATTTGTAACGGCAACGTAATATTGCAACATTTCAAATATTATTTTACTCATACTTCAGTCATCTCTACAAAACTTTAACTGCACCTTTTAACAAATTTAAGCAAATACATTTCTTTAATTTCTGACCGAGTATGCCATCAACGTTTTTTGTAATCATTGGATTTTTGTAATTTTGTGTCATTGACCGCATATTGATCGGCTAATCCGTTGAGCCAAGTTGTTCCTCTACTTTGCCTTTGAACGCTAAATGTATATTTTATCTCCCTCTTAAAATGTGAATTGCATTCGGCAAGTGACAAGCCCAGCACGGTGTACAACAAACTATTTTTAGGGCTATTCACAGGGATTTATATGATGCTTGTGGCTGTTTCTCAGACAGATTTATGTGTTTCCGATGATTTAATTAATCATTTAACTAACTAAATCAGTAATGCCAGCTCTGGGCCAAAAGGGGATGGAGCAGGACACCAGAGTTATTTTCGAATATGCGTAAGGCATAGATCTCAGTACTTGACATTACTACTTGGGTGATCGAGATCTTGTGCGTAATAAGAAACTGGCACCTTCATCCTCTAAAAAGGCACAAAATCCGAGATGACCACAAGAATTTCTTCGGTTTGATATCCCAGAAGGAATGGCAGCTCTCCACTGGCCAGATCGCCCCAGAGAGCGGTGGGTCACCGTTGATGCCCCGGAAGGTCCCTCAAGCGCCTGCAGATGGCGGCCAGGAGGGAGTCGGGCGGACCGAAAAGAGCCCTCACTCTAAACAAAGGGAATACCTCCTTTCCCCGCCTTCATTGCCTTCCTCTGGGCCTCCCGCCCGCCAGCCCCCACCTGCCACGCATGGCCGCGTGTGGAGAGGCCGCGAGGCGCGCCAGCGGCAGGGGGGGTGATGGTGCTCAATCGCTCCGTAATAGCCACTCGGGCGCCGGCGGCGCGGCGCGGCGCGGGAGTCACGTGTGCCGCTGGGCCCTCCGCCCTCGCTCCGCGCAAACTCCTTTCAGCGGCCGCTGCCGCCAGCCGCCGCGCCGCTTCAAACGGACGCGCGCGGATGAGCTGCAGCCGCCGCTGCTGTACTCGCAGGGGGAGGGGCCTCGAGCGCCGCTCGCATAAGGTCAGCGAGCTCCCGGCTGCCGAGGAGGCTTAAGGCAACAACTGTTGGCGCTGCAATGTGTCTAACTGGGAGGTACTAAGGTTCCAGTCCCAACGCGTCGGGACTGGGCGTCGGCATTGCAATATGTCTAGCTTGGAGGTACTAAGGTTCCAGTCCCAACGCGTCGGGACTGGGCGTCGGCGCTGCAATGTGTCTAGCTGGGAGGTACTAAGGTTCCAGTCCCAACGTGTCGGGACTGGGCGTCGGCATTGCACTATGTCTAGCTGGGAGGTACTAAGGTTCCAGTCCTAACGCGTCGGGACTGTGCGTCGGCGCTGCTGTGTCTAGCTGGGAGGTACTAAGGTTCCAGTCCCAACGCGTCGGGACTGTGCGTCGACGCTGCTACAATGTGTCTCGCTGGGAGGTACTAAGGTTCCAGTCCCAACGTGTCGGGACTGGGCGTCGGCATTGCACTATGTCTAGCTGGGAGGTACTAAGGTTCCAGTCCCAACGCGTCGGGACTGGGCGTCGGCGCTGCAATGTGTCTAGCTGGAAGGTACTAAGGTTCCAGTCCTAACGCGTCGGGACTGTGCGTCGGCGCTGCTGTGTCTAGCTGGGAGGTACTAAGGTTCCAGTCCCAACGTGTCGGGACTGGGCGTCGGCATTGCACTATGTCTAGCTGGGAGGTACTAAGGTTCCAGTCCCAACGCGTCGGGACTGTGCGTCGGCGCTGCTGTGTCTAGCTGGGAGGTACTAAGGTTCCAGTCCCAACGCGTCGGGACTGTGCGTCGGCGCTGCAATGTGTCTCGCTGGGAGGTACTAAGGTTCCAGTCCCAACGTGTCGGGACTGGGCGTCGGCATTGCACTATGTCTAGCTGGGAGGTACTAAGGTTCCAGTCCCAACGCGTCGGGACTGGGCGTCGGCGCTGCAATGTGTCTAGCTGGAAGGTACTAAGGTTCCAGTCCTAACGCGTCGGGACTGTGCGTCGGCGCTGCTGTGTCTAGCTGGGAGGTACTAAGGTTCCAGTCCCAACGTGTCGGGACTGGGCGTCGGCATTGCACTATGTCTAGCTGGGAGGTACTAAGGTTCCAGTCCCAACGCGTCGGGACTGGGCGTCGGCGCTGCTGTGTCTAGCTGGGAGGTACTAAGGTTCCAGTCCCAACGCGTCGGGACTGTGCGTCGGCGCTGCAATGTGTCTAGCTGAGAGGTACTAAGGTTCCAGTCCCGTCGGTACTGGCTTGCTTTACCCAAGATAAATAGGTCAAATTCAACCGCTATCTGGAGGAGAATTTTATTTGCCGGCTACTTGGCTGGAACTTTTGCATGGTTTCGCCGATCAATAATAGACGACCATGTAGTAGCTCAACAAACGGGACACACACCGCGTGAGAATTGTTTCTTCGGCACCTGACCTTACATACTTACATACACTCAACACAGCACATACACACAACACATTCACACAACACAAGCACACAGTAACTTCTTTACACACATTCCGGGATATATCATGCACTACACTTACAATGCTACCATCGAATCAGTGGACACGCCAAGCAACACCAAATAATCAGTTTTTGTTGGCTGACTGTTCGCTCCCCAGCGACTGTGAATGTGCTTGAAAGACGTTGATCTTTATTTTAATCGTTAGTGCCTAGGCTGCCTCCCCTCTCTGAAAGGAATGGGTTTGATGGATGAGAGAAGGCGCCTGTACGATTTAAATGATGATAGGGCAACGGTGGAACAAGAAAGAAGGGAAACGGGAGAACCTCCAAGAAAAGTTGTTCTGAAACTGCTTTGTCCACCATAAATTCCACATGGATCGACCGCGATTTGCACCCCTGTATCCAGAAGTTGAATTGGCAGGGGTCTGATCATCACCCCCATCCGTCCCCTATTCGTATTTTAGCGAGTTGCCGTATTCCGTTGTCGGTCTCACTTGACGTGTTGAGTCAGGACATGAGACAAAAGCTGCCGAGTTCAATCAAGTGTCGTCCTGAAGATGCGCAGATGATTGTCATGCCTGATGCAATGGGTGTGCCTAATTGTAAATATAATCATGTTGATCACAAAGATATCTCCAACTTCAGCCATAGAGCAAGGTATTCTCTCTTAATAATGTTTTGAATAGAATTGAAATAGCAAAAGGTTAGAAAACAGGCGGTTAGAAACAGAGTGAGCTTAATTTTTTATGAGTCCAAGTGAAATATTCCTCTCAAAATGCAGAATGCTTCAAGTGGTTCTAGCAATAACAATCAGATAACACCCAACAAGGCAGGGTCATGTGACAGACCAGCACATACGTCGGTGACAGACTGGGATATGCCTCATCATCTCAGGTGAAGCTTATGGTTGAGATGGCTCAGTTCTCACCGCGTCGTATAGATAAAAATAATAGAAACAGACGTTTATCTCTCATTCTTAAGTAGCTCTCATCTTGGTGGGCGGCCACATTTTCTTTTCTGTCGCGGACGGCGCACTGACACATTAGACAACTTGCTTCCCCTCGCATGATTCCACAGTGCAGCCCTTTGAAGTCAGCGCAGAGGGCAGCGGCTGCAGCACACTAACGGTAAACGAAGAGGTTGAGGTGGAGAGCGGAGCAAGAGTGGGAAAGGAGGAGAGGACAGGGTGTAGAGGAGAGGGGAGGAGAATATATGGTATAGGTGAGGATATAGGTGAGGAGAGTAGAGAGGTGAGGAGAGGAAGGACAGATTTGCAACGAATATCCAAATTTCACCAAGAAGAAGAAACTACTTTGAGGAGGAAGATGTGCTGGGGATGAGCCCACCGCGCTCCTTCTACACCCCGTTCAGAGCTCCCTTCACCAACAGCGTCAAATTCCTTTTAGCGCAAACCGCTTTAAACTGGAATGGTCGTCTTATCGAGAAAAAAAATTCAATTTAGTAAATCGATAAATATTTTTCCATGTACAATAAAATGTAAATGTTAGCAAGCATTACTAAAACCATAAGCAGTAGAAATATTGAAATCAATCATGTATACGTTTGTCAGTTGGCAATGCCCTTGACATTAATTATATTCAAAATAAAATAAATGGAATAAAATTATAAAAGATATGTGGTGCGGTGGAAAGCTGCATTTAGTAGGCTTTAAGATTCAAAGTATCTTATTTTTTCCGCTACACATCAAGGGGAATTTGACCAAAAAAGCATTCGAAATTGGAAAACCAGTGCCAGAACAGTCGATAGACAAAGAGCTTAATAGAATCCTTAATTTATTTGCTAGGAACAATAGAAGATATTTGAGAAATTTTAATAGATTTGTATTTCTATACATGAACCGATTACCCGCCTTTTGTCCCAAAAATAATCAAGAAAAAAACTGAACATATCTGTAGATATTCGAAAATTTTATTTATAAATATTTTGAATGGTATCACAAGGCTAAGTAGATTTGATATTTTTTTGCCTTAAACCTATTGACAATGCCAGAAAATTTTCAATTTGGGTCGGAAATGTTAGTCCATTTCGAAATTAGATTTGATTCAGGTTGTTGGTGTGTTGAGCTCGTTTTTCACGGGAATTGAATAAAGACTTACAAGAATATCGACAAAATTACCGGTGTATCACCGTTTAGCTACATTTACTGGTGAAAATCCCCTCACTGCTCTCCAGAGCCTAGCCACCCTCCTTTCCATTTTCTCCTCTCTCTACCCCTCGTCTTTCCGCCATACTCACTTCTCCTCCACCCTTCTCGTCACTCCTCCTATCACCCTCCTAAACTATCTTCTTCTCTATGTTTCTTCTCTCCTCTCGCCCCCTCCACTGCTCCACCTCCTCCCTCTCTCTTCTTTCTCCCTCATCACAACTTCCTTCCAAATTCCCCATCTCCTGTTCTCCTTCTGATCAGTTTTGCAATGTTTAACCCAATAATAATGACTACATTTCTTCCTATTGTTAAAAAAATGTGACGCCTAAATTTTCCTATTTAGAAAATAATTTTTGAAACGTTCCCCCACAAACACTACAAGATATCAATTACAAAACACAAAAAATAACACGAACACCACTATCGCTATGATAAGTATGGGTAAAGAGTAAAGAATTGCCCCCTTGTTTGACAAAAAAATACTATGGGTCCTGGTTATTGAAACATTTAGTTTTCTTTGAAATGTGTCTTTACTGACCGTACATTTTCTTATATGCTCTGTAGATATTACGTGATTTCCGAGAATTTTCGAGAATAAAATGTTCTAAGAAATGTCAAATTGTGTAACTACTACGTTATTTGCCGTAAATTGTTCTTTAGTGTTTACCCCCACAAAATTTCATTTTACTTCGTAGAAATTCAGGTTCTGATATTTTACATCTTCAGTAAAAGAAAGACGATAAATCTAGTGTTCTCCGAGAATGAATAAGTAACAAATATTAATTCGCAAGTGTTTTTTGATTTCCATGAAAAGATATTTGAGAAGAAACAGAACCTCTTTTCTGAAAATGGCTATACTATAAGTCATTGTTTCTTCAAAATCTCCAGCTAACAATATAATTTTAAAAAATTTTGAAAATCATTCAAATTCGTACAATCCATAATAAAAGTAGTTAATTTATAAAGCATGCGAGTCATGATCTGGCAGCTTATCTTAAATTATTAATTTCACGTCAAAAACAGTTGAAAAAAGTTGCTAATTATGGAAAAAAAGTACGGACTTTATAAACTAAACATAACTTTTCACCAAAGTGTGTGTTCTTCAACGCAATACGTAGCACCATTACACTAGAAAACCATTTTTTTTCATATTTCCGGGACAAAGGTAGATGATTTCAAAGGATACGATTACGCTGATTTTGAAAATCATTACAAAAAGTTTCTATCACGCAAGGTTCAAGAGATATAAACATATTTATTATTTGAAATAAAAAAAAACTATACTAATTTCCACATTGTCACTCCGATTATATTACTACAAAGCTATATCAGCATACACGATATGAGGTAAGAACAAGTTAAACATGGAATACGCATATTTGTGCAATTATATGCCAACATTAAAATGTTTTGTCTCCACAATTCTCCACAACATTGGTAGAGCGAATGACAATGATTTCAGTTTTCCATATAACCAAAATATAAGGTTCGTTGTACATGTGATACAACACTGGTGAGCAGCCCGTGGTGAGACCTGATCACAAATACGACAGCCAAAGTATAAAGAATACAGAAGTTTTGTAATATCATATTTTTTTTTTCTTTGAAGTTTGGGTGTAAATTTTCCACAAACGTAACAGAAATTACCAGGTTGATTCGCAAACTTTTGATGTGAAATGACGATTTGCATTTTATTGAACTGATTAATTTCTGCAGACCATGTGGCGAATTTCATTTATAGAAACCTCAGGACTATAATATACTAATGTATTTGAGACACAACCTGAAACGAACTTCACGCCCACTACGGGCAAAGTTTCGCATGGGACGGACTGACTCAGAATCTGCCACCACAACAGTTGGATACTTGTATACTTGGGATGAGGTAAGGGGCAGGGCATGATTTCTTTCGATGACTGATGCGCAGTAGGGAATATGAGGATGCACGTGATTTGTTTTCAAAACATCCACTAAGTCCTACTAAAACCATTAGGACTTACTCGTAATTTAGCGCCACTACCAGACCTAAGAATTTTTAAATAGAATTTATGCGTATTGATTCTACATACCTTACAGGTGCAATTAAACTTTGCATTAATAGCAAAATATGGTATTAAACGGTATAAAGATACGGCATGTATGAAAACTGTGATATGACTTTTTATTATGATATTCCTCATTTACGAATAAAATTGAATATGTTGCGCACTCTACCTTTCTGGAGGTAAAAATCTTGTTCCCTATTGTTATTGAAACAGTTCAAACTATTCTAAACTATATTCACTTCCGAAATGTGTTTCAAAACTATGTTGGGAAACGAGAAGACGAAAGGAGATTATGCAAGTATCTGGGCATTAGGTGATATATGCTGCTTCTGTTACTGTTCTTTGCTAGTATCCCTAATCCTTTACGATTCTACGTAATTTTGCTTGAAATATACCTTTGGCAAAGTAATTGCCGTAAACACCTCTATTCTGTCTGAAATATGTGTTCGAGTCTCTGCACAGTTACAGACAAAGTGAAAATGCGACAGAATTTGAAAACATTTTATTGATGAAACTGAATGGAACTCTGCTTGATTTGAAAGTATAAGAAACATGTTTGCTAGGGAATAAAAATAATTATTATCTTAAATGTCTCAT
Organism: Teleogryllus occipitalis; assembly: GCA_011170035.1. Taxonomy (NCBI): domain Eukaryota; kingdom Metazoa; phylum Arthropoda; class Insecta; order Orthoptera; family Gryllidae; genus Teleogryllus; species Teleogryllus occipitalis. Next base: position 77,900 of record BLKR01004730.1, read on the forward strand.
TTAAGGAAACTGAAATCAACATTTAAAAAGAAAAAGTACCAGGGTCAAAGGTACAAACCTTGTGAAGTCTCATTTTATCATTGAAATTTGGCAAACTCCTGAAAACTTTCATTTATCAAATATGCGTCAATATAATCTTACCTATTTATTATGAAATCTTCAAAACACAAATGAGATCATTTTTATTTAACTATTGAATCTCCTTTTGAAGATTGTGATGGTTAATTAATAGATCAAAGTTCATTTCTATACCATGCTCCATTACCTTACAAGTAAACATTATCTCCAGATAATTTATTGTAACTGCCATATGTACTACATTTATGTTCCTCAACATCCGTATATTTTTCTCACTTAAACAATCTCCCTCACGTCTTGCCTCTCGCCCCACACTCATCGCACGTGGCCCCCTGCCCCATCGCCATCGCCCGTCGCCCACGTGGCGCACGTCGCTTTCGGGGATCCGCGGGCGCTGCGGCCCTCCATCTGGCCTTCGGGCCCGAATTTTTCAAGCGCTGCGTGGGCGGCGCCGCTGCCGAGAGCAGCGGGCGAGCGCCCTCCCCTCCGCCGCCCCCCGCCCCCCCTCCCCGCCCCGCCGCGCCCCGCCCCGCCCCGACGCAGCGCGCGCCGCCCGAGCTGATGTCAATCCCAAATACAGCTACAATTTGTTAACCAGAAGCGGTCCGTTATTGAAAACCTACGAGAGCGCGCAGATTACCGGCTTATTGGCATTCTGAACGCCGGCCAACGATTTTGTTCCGCCGGGCCTATTTATCACAACCGTTCGCCGGCGCCCGGCTCTGCACCCCGCCTCGCTCAGCCCCGCGCTCCGCCCCGCCTCACCCCGCTTCCCCCCGCGCGCGAGCGCAAGCGGGACAGCCCGGACAGGCTGCGGCCGGCGAGAACGGGAAGCGGGGGCGGGGGTGTGGAGGGGACGGGTGGACGACCAGACGCCCGCGCGGCCGCGACGGCCAGACCGGAGGACGCGGACGCGTCTCCCACACAACCACTGCTTCAGACGCCACGCCCATTTGCCTCGGATCGCTCATCAATTATCCCTCGGAGAAACGCGACTTTTCGGCCAAACTAAACATGTAGATTAAATTTCTTAACAGCAAATTATATCCACAAATTATGAATTTTAGAAATGTCGCATCCAGACTTCTAAGAGATTGGCAATTCTTTATACATTGTGATTGGTGGCAATTTAAATAAGAAATTTAACAATGAAAAATATATGAATAACGGTGTTAAAATGTAAATTGACCTCATCTCTATCACGTGTTTTTCTAAGTTTTTGTGAACCACTCAACAATTTCTGACAGTCCTATGCTTTCCTTCCAGGCACTGAATGAGCTGTTACTCTTACCTCAAAACAATGAACATATGTTAATTTTTTATTAACTTTAAATAAAGAAACATAAAATGTAAATACAATTAAATAATGTGTCCACAATATCTTACTACAATATCACTATCAAAAATTTATTTGTTATCGGGTTTTTAATTACAATCATTTTCGTTCAGATTTGCCAGTTAAACTCGCAGTGGTTTACGCAGCAACATTTTTTCGTTTTCATCCATCGCTGATCCACTCTCAATAATTCATTTTCGAACTATTTATTGTTCGTTTCCATTGTCCACTCCGCGATCTCGTTCTCTCATAAATAACACAGAGTTGCTTGGCTCGGTAATGAATGGGAAGTGGGTCAAATAATCAAGGTCCTCGGATTGTCTCCATTTGCTAAATAACGAAATGAGATTATTAAAAATCAGACCTGTTTCGCTAATTACATCAGTATTCATAATTTTCTAATTATTACGTGAGGCTAGGGGGAGGAAGCACAATATAATGGCCGTTAATATGAAGCCAAAATTACAAAAAGATCGACGTCGCGTCTCCCTGGCGTTTCCTTTAAGCAATGACGTACAGTGATGTGAGTAATGAATATGAAGGGAAAAGGTGGTACAATGAAATGCAGGGGAACGAAAGATCTCAGAGGGAACATTTCCCATAAAAGAATGTAGCGCAAAAATCCAAGCACATTCAGTAGCCTATATAAATTGTGTTTTTGTAATTGTAACGTGTAAATGCCAAAAAAACATGATGTCGGGAAAGTTGCATTTTTGTGAAACTGAGAGATAAAAATGGTGCGTTAAGTGATCAATTCATACATTGAAATACTCGCTCACACTGGTGTGAATCACCACTCACACTGGTAACATATTATTGAATAAAAACATATATTTCTATCGAAATGGAATAATTTTACAATAAACTGGACTTAAAATTATTCGTTTTTTGAAGGCGAAAGCTTCATTCAACGAGACGAAAGAAATTAAAGTTCATTGCAGCGTGTGTAACAAAATACATGTTCTAAATTACTTTATTATCTCCCTCTTCTTTACCTTCGTCTTCACCATTTTCTTTTCCTTCGTCTTCGAAATGCTGGTATTCCATGATCTAGTATTTGCAGGCAAGAATTTAAAATAAGCATGTTCACTTGGAGAAATAAATGATAATAAATCTGGTTTTTAGAGCTTTCTTCTCGAGTACAGTTTATCCTTTTCAACAAGTGCAAGAAAAAATAATATATTTAATTGAATTTAAATTGATCGGACAGTATTCAATGTCAGATTTATAGTTTTCTTTCAACAGAACGGTACGAGGTATTCCTTTCTCAAATCTTAACCACTTACTTTTCAGCTTGTCCACATTACCTTCCACATTGGTTTTCCATATCATTAGGCCTACTTCAGGGTCTCAGTCGACACAAAGTTCTCGTGTTTCATCACAAACTCTTGGAATGGTTTCCTTTAATCCATTTTCATTCCGCGCTCGACTGTAGAACCGAACGGATCTCTCTTATCGGAGTGAACAGTGATAACCGTGCGACTTAGGAAAAATTGTGAACCAGCGTAAATCTTGTGGTCTGTAGAAACAGTGCCACTAGTGACTCCTACGCATTATGAACAATGGATACTGCCCAACAACCGGGCAGCTCATCAATAATACGCTAATAACCCTAAACAGTGATTATCCCATCCCAGTCTTAAACATATCGATGTCGTACGAACAAGCAACGGAAACAGACAGTGACGAAGTTACATCAATGGAATCTCAGCGAAGTCAACAAGGGAACCTCAACCAAATCAACAAAAATCAATGGGGCAGCAAAACCTTTATACCCTACAAGGTAACGCTTCAGGCCATCAAGCCGCAGGCCGAAAATCTACCCACATCAATCACAGAAGAGGAAATCTGCAATGAATTGAAAGAAAAAAAAACATTTATCACTCATTAAAGTTACCAACCTCCGAAAAGACAGTAATCCAATTCCAGTAATAGCAGCCGAATTCAACGGAAAAGAAAGCATAGAAAATATTTTAGAAGTAAGACAAAAATATGCAATCTCATTGTAAAACCTGAAAAGAGAAAAAGACCTAAAGACCCCTTTCTCATTCCATGAGATGTTTAGATTTTGGTCGTACAAAAAATAATTGTAACCATAAAATAGTATGCATTTGTTGTTCAAAAATCATTATTTTGCAACTTGTCCCCGTAATAATGAACCATTCAAATGCTACAACTGTGAAGGAAACCACAGAGAAGACCTCAGAACAGTAGAATGCCCCTATTATAAAAACGTCAGCCAAAACACTTACCACAAAGATCCTCAAATTAGATCTAGAACCAATGGGTCGTCAACAGCACCAACTCAAGACAACCAAACTAATTTCCCCAGACTGTCTAAGACTCAAAACATCTCAAACTTTACACACACTAACAACACAAAACGCAGCACAAAATAATAATCAATATAATTCCCAAAATCTAAACCCTCATGTACACTCGGACGAGAATAACTTTTTTAACTCTCTGATCAATACAATAGCTACTCACATAATCAATATAATCAACTCAATTATTCCATCCATTATAAATAACGTTCATACATCCATCTCAGCATACATTAATAACAATTATGCAACAATCACAATTTAATAGGATTACCATACACAAATGGAATGCAAATGAAATAATCAATACAGTTAACGAAATGAAATATTTCATGTAAGATAAGAAAATTGTCTTTGCATGTAAAATTGAAACACATTTAAACAATAGTACAAAATTAAGCATACCAGATTATAAAGTAATCAGAGCAGACTGATCAATCTCAAATGGAGGAAGAGTAATGATACTAACAAAAAGTACAATATCATTCAATGAAATAATACTACCACCAACCCCAGGTATCGAAACAGCAGCAATTAAGTTTATTAATAACAACAATCTGGAACTACACTCATAGTAGCATATAAGTCCCGCAATGTGAAAATCCATCATACCAATCCCATTGGTATTATTTATCTACACACCCCAACAATAATGCTAGGTGGTTTTAATGCAAAACATTTACAGTGGGGATGTAAAAACAATAACTCAGCTGGCACACAATTATTACAGTTAATAAAGAACAACATAGTTTCATAATCTCCAATGAACCAACCTACTACCCACTTGATCACTCTATGAACCCAGACCTGTTAGACATAGGTACAGAAAAATCGCTCTAAACCGGAGTCTGTATAAGCCGGAAATCTGCCTAAACCGGAAAATGTCTTCGGCCCGTAAAGTTACAGTGCAGTTTACACAGCATAATGCGGAACCTCTGCAACGCGGAAATGGAACGGGTTTTCGTTTCCTGTAGGGGAACTTACCTTTATAAAACGGAATTCCTGTGAATTTAATGCAATTGGCAGAGGGACGCGAGATGTTCGTAATATGTAATCTAATTAAATTTTCTATCCCTGTGACACGCGATTTAGTTGTGGCAGCCGGACATTGAAGGAGAGGGGCTTTAGCTGTCAGCATAGACCTTGAGGTCGGTTGTCTGTCAATGCGTAGATCTTAGGGGAATTCCCTCTCTCCACACTCTCTGAGCGTGGGAAGATGTACGGCATGGCTTCTATTCACATCCTCCCTGCTCCGCGGTATAAAGCATAACCCCTCGACCAGATACGCAGTGCTCAAGTGCGAGTGTATCAGAAACTCACAGGACTGTATTCTGTCGCATTGTGCGTTGAAAGAGTTTGCAGCTAGTCCGAATACAACCTGTGAGGTGTGTATTTTTCAACTAAAATAAGAAGCTGTCAATGAAGAGGGTTTAATATTCATTTATTGATGATTCTTTTGGTAAATACGTTATATGATAATGTACTTTGAGAAATATAATGGAGTCATATAATTTACTGCTTTCAGGGCAGAAACGTCAATATCAGATCATTAAATGGACAAGCATACATAAAACGGAAACCTTGCTAAACCGGAATATTGTCCCCATCTATTCCGGCGTATTCAGATTATACTGTAAAACAACTATACAACAAAAGGTGTCCTTGACAGTACACCATGAAATGGACTCAGATCATCTACCAGTAATAATTACCACACAGCATTCACTTCTCACACACTCATCTATTCCACAACTCAACACTTACACAATTAATTGGCACAAATTAAAAAAATAATGCTAAAGCTACCATCCTAAAGTTCAATAGCCATGTAGGAATAGATCAAGCAATAACAATACTCAGTAACATAATATTAAGTGAACTACAGAAAAGTAAAATAAGTAAATCACCGACAAATTCAAAGAATAAAAAATATAAGCTACCCCAAAAGCATGAGAAATCTAATCCACATAAAAATTAAACAAGAAGGTTATAGAATAACACTAGAAATCCTGAAGCTAGAAACAATCTAAATCTATTAAAATATATTACCAAAAAACACTTTTCACATACAAACAGCAACAATACAATACCCTGATTCAAACATTAAGTTCAAGTAACAATTCACTGTGGCAAATTAAAAATAAAATACTTAACAAAAAATACCATTCCTCCACTTAATACCTGCACAGGGAAAAAATTCTCATCCTTTAAAAAACTAAAACACTAGCAAATCATTTTGCAGATACATTTAAACCAAACAATTCACTCCAACACATTCTACACCAAACAATGACACAGATAGCAACAGCTTCTAATCATAACGTACCCTCCAGAAACAGATTCACATCCCTCCAGGAAATAGAAAATACAAGAAAAAAACTCCCTAAAAAGAAAGCTCCAGGACATGAAAGAGTAAATATCAAAATCCTCAAAAATCTGCCAAATGAAGCCATAGCATTCTTAAATAATATTTATAACTCTTCATTGAGAACAGGTTATTTTCCACTATTATGGAAACACTATAATAATACCCATACCAAAACCTCACAAACATCCATCAGAAATAGAAAATTATCGACCAATAAGCTTGTTACCCTCCTTATCAAATATTATTCAGAAAAGACTCAGAAATTACCTTCACAAAAATGACATCATTCTCAGACATCAATTTGGATTCACGGAAAAGTTATCAATCACACATCAGTTATTAAGAAACACAGAACATATCCATAGAGCATTCCAAAGAAAATACATACTATATCAATCTTTCTAGATATTTCACAAGCATACGCCAGAGTATGGCATCAAGGTCTCATGTACAAACTCAGAATCACTGGCTAACCAACATCCTCAATAGCTTCATAACCAATACTCTTTTTTCAGTTTCAGTAGATAAACATCTCCTGAAGCCCAAAATCAATGTATACTAGACTTCCTCAGGACTCCCCATTGTGACATCTATAATATTTAATCTTTACAAACCTGATATCTCTATCCAACGCAATCAAAATAGCACAATTTGTAGAAGATACAGCATTGTATATTGTTCTAGCACATCACTTGATACATTAAAAAACACTACAGAAAACTCTAAATCAAATAGATTCTTGGTCAAACAATTGGAAAATTCAATTAAACCCATCTAAGTGAACAGCAATTATTTTCATTGAAAATAATTTGAACACCACCACCTCTCACACTGAAAAATAACACCATTCCTTGAACTCCACAAACAGTGAAATATCTTGGACCTGTGGTGGATTTAGGCATGGGTACTGAGGGCGCTGACCCCTGGGCGGCATTTTTTTATTTTCTTTAATCCAAAAGCTTTTTTTTATTCTAAAATTTATTTATTGGCAGGTATTACAATTGCCCGTGTTTATACAACAAGAGCACTTGCTCTCGGACAGCTGGCCAGCAAAGAACGATATCGTAGATTTTTGAAAACAAAATTATGTTGTGTACTATTTTACCTTTTTCTTTGTAAAATTAAAATTTGTAAAGGAAAGTAACAATTAAAAGAACATATAGTCAGTAAACAAATTAAGTCTCATAATAATACAGTACACACTGTATATTATAAAATACATTAATCATACAGGCAAAGACGTCAAACAAAAACAAATCCAAAGATCAACTAAATATCAATTTATTAACAAAAAATTAAACCTGACGCAACTAAACATACTACTATTTACCAATATTTACCAATATCTACCAACTTCTTACGCTTCGTGACAATTAAATTGAAACGAAATATAAAAAATAATAAAGTTGAATAAAATAGTAACTTGAACGAAAACAAACGAAACATACTAAAGACACTAATTACAGTTAGTGTGTAGTACCACTCCACATCATGAATATGAAAAAACTCAAACAGTTCATATAAGTCTCTCTTCCTCCCACTTAAGTGTAGTCTCTCCCCGTTCGTCAATTCCAATACTTTCAACTTCCTGATGCTTTCAACTTCCTTTAATAATATTAAAATTCAGTCATGATACCTTTATAATGTAGTCTTCAGTATATTTTGTCCATAAGTATAGACTATTTTGATATAGTCCAACATAATCCTTTAACCATAATATTCCTTAACCCATAATAATTTCACAAACGCTCATAATCTTCCTCGTTAGTGTCCAATCAACAAAACAATTTTCTTTTTATGTCTGGTCACGACAACGTTCCGACTACTTTTACTTTCTCGCATACATACGTATATAAGGGAGTGATATACGTAGTATAGAGAAAGTTATGTAATGCTGCGGAAAATCGACTTCGAAATTTCAACGGAAATACACGTTTTGGGGTCCCCTGATACCAAACAAGTGGTATTTTTCTTTGGTTTTTCAAAACGTTCGTCCGTCCGTCCGTTCGTCCGTCCGTCCGTTCGTCCATCCGTCTATCCGTCTGTCTGTTGTATATGAACAAATCTAGCGCCTAAACCACATGTACGATCTTTTCCAAATTGAAGAGACCCCTGTCCATCTGGCTCTAGTTGAAGCTTGAAATTTTGAAAAACATTCTTTAAAATGTGGGGGTACTTTAATTGAAGCCTCCCGGACTTTTTCAAAATTTTCTCAAACTCGACTCCAAATTCTTTCTTTAAATTTCTTGTAAGAACAGAGAAAAATACACTTATAAGGGTGGCATAGGTCCCGGTTAACAGAATTTTCGAAAATTGCAAAAGTTTGATTTTTCGGCGTCTTTCTACAATTATAACATTGAAGACAATAAATTTTCCTTTAAATGAAAGTTGTTGTAGTACATAAATAGTTCTTTCATTAAGGCCATTCAGACGTTTTTGAAAATTTTAGTGGTTTTCGTGCAACAGAGCGAGAAATATTTGGAATTTTAAAAATTACAAAAGCAAGATTTTGTCAAAAACGGCTCCAAATTTTTTCTTTAAAGGTTTGGTAGGAGTAGTACCAAATGCACCATATCCTATGACATAAACGCCATATCTCTCTATTTTTTTTGTTTTTACAAAAATTACTAAAATGTAATCCTTTTTACCTCTCTCCCATATCAGTAGTATTTACATTAAAAGCAATTTCTTTACATTATTAGATTTATGAGTACATGTGCTTTGAATAGTGTCAAATAAAGTTTCTGGAAGACTCAATAATTTTCTGTACAAATAAGCCCGAAATTCCGCATTTGCAGAAACGCTCAAGCGCCATTTTCTCAAAAATGTCTTCAAATTTTTGCTTCAAACTTTTCCAACGAATATTTATAATTGAACTGTTTAATATGACGTGAAGTTCATTTTTCTGTATCCTTTTGTTTTTTCAAAAATTACACAAATGTAATTTTTTTCAAATATCTCTCACACCATTAATATGCACATTTTCATCTATTTGTGGACATTATTGCATTTTTTGTAGAAGTACTTAGAGTGACTTCAAATGAAGTTTTTTGAAAACTCAACCTGTGAAAAAGAGCTTCAAATTTCGCATTTACAGTAATGTTTAATCCTTATTTTCTTAAAATCGGCTCCAAATGTTTCAATGAAAATTGCTATTTAGAACAACGTTATAACTTTCTTTAATATACTTAAAATATAATTTAGGTTCTACTATTTGAAAATCGAAAAGTTGCAAAAATTTCAAAAAAGTTTCTTTGGGCCACAATAGACGGAAACAGGCAAGAAAGAGGGACAAGACTAGAGTATCAGCACACACCAACGAAATTAGAAAACTTTACTACAAGAAAGTCTGTGCCATTCTGTAGCACTTCTAGCTACTTTCTCGTACACATAAGTATATACTGGAGTAATATACGTAGTATAGAGGAAAGGTATGTAATGCTGCGGAAAATTTTGAGATTTCAACGGATATACATGTTTTGAGGTCCCCTGATACCAAAGAAGTGTTTTTTTCAAAACGTCCGTCCGTCCGTTTAGTAGGGGTAGTACCAAATGTACCCTATCTGATGACATAAACGCCATATTGCTCTATTTTTTCGTTTTTACAAAAAAATACAAACATTTATTTTTTTACATGTGTCTCACGTCGTAATATTTACATTGACGGCAATTTGTTCACATTATTGCATTAATGAGTACGCGTGATTTAAATGATGTCATATAAAGTTTCTCTAAAACTCAACATTTTTCAGTAAAAATGGGCTCAAAATTCCGCATTTTCAGAAATGCTAAAACGCCATCTTCTCAAAAATTTTCCCAATATTTCTTCAAATTTTTCCAATGGAGAGTGCTAATGGCACTGTGTAATATGACATAAAGTCCATTTTGGTGTATTCTTTTGTTTTTTCAAAGAGTACACAAATGTATTTTTTTAAATATCTCTCACGCCGTTAATATCGACATTTCCATCGATTTGTAGGTGAGAGTTAGGTTAACTGATCCACTTTTTCTAATTTGCTTTAATGTGTTGTTCACTTGACCTACACACATTGAAATTTCCCATGATATTTCAGTGAGGCTTTCTCTTTATATTTTGGGAAGAAACATCATCATTGTGTCTACAGTTCTTGTCAAATATGGAATGTTTTATACATTTGTAATAGGACCAGTTAACCCAACCGGTAAGGTTAAGCAGACCGGATATTTAAATAATTTGTGAAAATAACACTGACGTTTTAATAAAAAACATTCTTCTACACATTGCTATAACCTTTCTTTTTACACATAAATGGAAAAAATGCTTGGTGAAGATTGTACTCTTCCAAATTCACGTTAAAATAAATCATGACTTTAAATATTTCCTTGTAATTGTTTTTCAATCGCAATAAAATTGCAAAGTAGGTGAGTAGTAGAAAACACTTCTGACCTTTCAGAAAAAAAAAGCCTCACTGTACTCAACAATGAAGGCCTGCAACTAATGAAAGTGCCTTTGATTATCATCCCTGTCATTCTACGAATGCCATCCAGTGGAAAAAGCAGGAATCACTTCCCACCAACATTTAAAATCATGGACCAATTAACCTAACTCTCGCCTATACATAATTAAATTTGTTGCATCTTTGACGCAACGCGTATCTTTACCCCTTGTTGGGCGTTGAGCGCATTCTCTGGAGTAATTCTCCGTAACTGAGTAATTTACTTTAATTACTGTTACTCAGTAATTAACTATATTAGTCAAGTTTCGTCACGTCGCCGTCAGTCAGTGCTTTTTATCCCTTCGGCCAGGGACTCAATGCCGTTAGATTCCGGGGTTCCTAGCCGGTCACCCAACCCGCGAGTCTCGAATTTGCTTAACCTCCGTGACTTCACGGTGCGTAATGAACGAATTCGGCTAGCGGCGAAGGCATTTGTGAGTATAAGCGCTGCAAATGACTTCAAATGAAGTTTTTCGTAAACTCAATAGATTCCTGTAAAAAGAAAAAGTTCAAATTTTGCATTTACAGTAATGCTTCATCGCCATTTTCTTAAAAACGGCTTTGAAAGTTTCAATAAAAATTTAAATTTGGGACAAGGTTTTACTCTTCTTTAATAATCTTGAAGTAATATTTAGGTTCTACCATTAAAAAACGGAAAAGTTGAGAAAAGTCAAGAAAATATACTTTCGGTTTCGATAGATGGCAGCTGGCTAGAGAATGGAGTAAGACCCTAAAGGTAGTCCACAACAGGGAAATAATAATTTGCTACGAGAAAGTCTGCCATTCTGTAGCACATCTAGTTTGTTATATAAGCATGTTTATTAAACTACAATAAGGTTCTTGTATTATTATTAATTAAATAAATGCATTAGAAATTATTGAAACTTTATTGTCTTTATTGAAAATTGAAGAAAAGATACTAGTGGCGCTAAACAGCACATACTTTGTAACCCTTAGTAACGCTTAACCTATTTTGACGCAATTTCATCTTCTGAATTTAACACATCTCAGTCATCATTTTTTGTAAATATCGTTACAAATCGTAGAACATTAGGTGCGAACACTAAATATTTTCAAGCAAATATCAACACAAAGTTGTCCCATTATATTATCCTGACGCTCTTCAACAATGAACTTCTCAAATATCCATCGCCGCACTGCTTTTTAAGAAGCGAACGGTGGTAATATAAAATTAATATTCAATGAAAGTTCATACAAATTTATGATACTCAATTGTATCAATTTTTCTTTCATGTTAAATTTAAATCGAATTTTAAGAGAGGAAACCTATTTGGACTAATTTCAATTAAGGTTTGGGGATTGCTTGAAAGAAAATACATCATAGCATTGAGAAAATAAATACATTCCTCGCTACACGGACAAAAAAATATGGATTATCAAATAGGTTTTAAATTATTTCTAAAATGTTAATTTGAGGATCATACATTCAAAATGTGACATGTCCACTTAATTTTTTCGAATAAAAATTAAAAATATAGCAAAAATTTTTAATTTGTCAACTTCGTCTTTAACTCAATAAATAGAGTACTTCTTAAAGAATTGTAAGACTTCTCACGTTTTTTCTTGGAAATGAAATTCTAGGTAAAAACATCAGAAGAACTCAATTTTTGCCAAATGGACATGCCCCCTTTAGAATGTTTGTTCCTCATTTGTAAACATGCTACAAAACCTCGAATGGAAGAAACGAGCACAGAAACATGAAATAATATACAAATTTTGATTTACGTAGCATCCAACTGCCTCCAATGACAACTCAAATTACGTTCATGAAGCGCGGGAAATTCGAACCCGGCGACAATGTTTGCCGCCAAATATTTGAGATTTTTGAAAAATTAGGGAGTTTAACGAACATGAGACCTTCACCATTCTCTTAAGCGTCCTTTACGCTATTCAAGGCCAAAATTTATTAAAAGAAATGTGGAGCTGTTCTTAAGAGAAATGGTTTTAAGAAAATTAAAAATGCTGTTTGACAATAAATTATGAAAAAATACTCATATTTTCGAAAAGTTCAACATGACATTATTTGAAGATCTGTTTTTGGTGAACACACTTCATTACAAAAGAAAAAAATTTTCTTCATAATTGTAGTAGTAGGAAGACGACAAAAAAATGATAATTTTTTGCCATTTTCAAAAAAATCAGAATTTTCAACGAACATGAGATCTACACCGTTCTCTGAAGCGTTCTATATCTCCCCAAAGTCAAAATTGAATCAAAAAATTTGGTGTCGTTTTTGAGAAATAAATTGTTTAAACAGAATTGAAAGTTATTTATCTTTCACGCAAAATTACGCGAAAAAGCACTCAAATTTTCGAAACATGGTTCATGACTTTAATTTAAAATTTGTCTATAAGGAACAGAATTCATTAAGGAAAATATCTCTATCTTAAACATTCTAGCTGAAGGAGGACACGGAAAAAAGTTTGAATTTTTACAATTTTGGAAAAATCAGGGTTTTTAACGAACATAAGACCTGTACCATTGTTTTAAACGTCCTTCACACTATCAAACGACCAAATTTAATTAAAATATTTGGAGCCATTTTTTGAAAATGTCCCAGGGGCTTCATGTAAAGTACCTTCCAAAATTAAAATATCAGTTTCAAATTCAAATGGCCGTGACATCAGCCAGATCGATTGAGGAATATCAAGTTTGGAAAAAATCGGCTGATCGGTTTAGCCATTAGCTCTGTTGACAAACGGACGGGCAGACGGACAGACGTTTGCCGTCAATCGATTTTTCGGTATCAAGGATCCACAAAACATGAATACACACCACACTAGGTGTTTTTCTTCTAAATTTAGCAACTGGATTTATCCTTTTTTTCGTTACCAGGGTTCGTCAATAAGATTTTTTCTGACGAAAATTTGGATTTTTCCTTGCACCATCACTTAACTTTCTCTCCACTGCGTAAGCGGTAGCTAGTAAGTAAAAAGGGCTGCACTGAGTGTGGTGCCCAGGGGCGCCCCGAGTGTAAATCCGCCACTGTCTAGGACTGCATTTAGACACTCAACTCAACTGGAAAAAACATATAGACGTTAAAACACAACAAACAAAAGCCAGCCTAATCCAATAAAATCCATGAACCACAGTAAAATAATATAAAATGCCAAACACATATATACAGCCATAATTAGACTCCGCCCTATGACGGAAGCTCGTTTGTACCTCACATCATAAAATTCTCGCCACACCGCCTAACATTCTACCAGTATCAGTAATGGAGTGTGTTGGTGTGGTGAGGATGGTGTATGTCCCTCACTTTCTGTGAGGTGCCTAAGATTGAGAAGCTTGCAGCACATAAATTTAATTTTGTATACACTTTGTTAGTGGTTGAAAGGTATGTAACTCGTGTCAACAAAAATTGTAAATGTGTTCAACTGTAGCCAGATTTGTAATTGTATCCGGCACGTGTTTTTTGTAGACTTATTATAACAGTGTGTTGTTTCCTTCTCATATAATTCATCCCTGAGGATGTAAATATATTTTACAAAACGTCGGGAAACAACCATGTTGAAGATTCTTTTTATTTCCACTGGCCAAGCTCCGTCAACCTGCCTTGAATATATCATGAATGGTCGTTAAGAATTCTTCATTTTACACGTACGTGCTAAATGACGTTCGTTTTCGAAAAAGGAATGATTTCTCCGGATTAAACGTCATCACATATCTCGTCATAATTGTTTAACTTGCTATTGTCTGTGATTCGGAAGTGCAGTTCTTTTTGAACCGATTTCTTATTCATTTTCATTGCCACTATTATCAGTGTTCAAATCATGACTGCAGTACGAATACTCTATTCCAAATAAAACAAACACTACTGCTCAAAGAAAGACGCGAAGTATGGAAAATAGTAAAGCACTTTGTGAGGTAACAAATGCACCATAGATTTCTCTCAGTAGAGTTCTGAAAATTCTGTCATCCTCCTCATTCTCCATGCTAGTACAGAGCTATCTCGAAAATATAAATTTTGTAACAAAATTGTGAAAATTTTGTATTTTGTGCTACTTCCCCTCTGCACCCCTTATACGAAATACGATATGTTAAATATATGCCAGGCTTGACTTGGGTAATCTTCAAACAGAAGGTAACGATTGAAAGCGAATCGACTTTGCTGGTGCGTCCCAAGTGCTGCAAGGATCGATCTCCCCGCCGCCCGAGGTAGCACGCCGCTGTCAAAGGGTGCATCCCGCGCCAGACGGCGCATTGTGCCCCGCGAGCCAAGTATCACGTTTCGATGGAAGTTCGTGTCAGCGCATACATTCGGACGGCCGGGCCGAGAGGATCTTTTGTAGCACCCGACTTCACTTTTTAATTACTCGGGTGTCGAAGGATTAGCGGCCGACGGAGTCCTTTTGTCATCGGGGGCGCTAATCCTATCGCTGGGGTCGGCGGGGTGAGGTCGGCGACACGGCCGCTTCGCCGGAGGGACTAATTTTAATCCCGTGGCGCCTGGAGCGGGGAGGAGGTCTTTGGAGGGGGGTGCGCCTACTCGTCTGTTATGCCTAGGCTGCGCTAGCGTGTGGGAGGGGGAGATGGCGCCGGCATCTTAGCTAGCTCATGCCCTGAGCGGAGTCTGAAAAGAGACGTGGAACAAGTTGTTTTTATTGTTGTTGTCGTCATCTAATGCACGGACTCAAAAAACTTATCTCTAGACCAACCCTCGCCATGGTATGTATTGATGGGCATTTTCAAATTTGGTACTGTAGTGCCTCTGACCGGGAGGGTTCTAGGGTTCGAGTCCCGACATTGTCGGAATTTTCGCCAGCTAGATCGAATTCACGCGCTGAATAGACGAGAGCTATTCCGATTGGTAATTTTCCGTCGTTTCTTCGAACAACACCAGGCTGGAGTGCTACCCTAAGGAATGGGCAACGGACCGCGCGCGATCGTTCCTTCCTCTTCTTGGCTCTATCCTCACCCTTACTTACACATACTTACACTTACACGCACTACCATGCATGCCGCAAGACCAGTCGGAAGCTTAGAGCTTATCCCGGTTAATGGGGAGGGGTGCTCCACTGATGGGAGATGACTACTTAAAGAAAATCCCGCCAACCGACGAGTAGGTTGGCGCCGGATCTCGCCATCCAGTGGGGGAAGAGCCCTGCCACCTTCAGTACACTTACGGGACTAATAATCTTAACAGCTGACGCACCCGGAATCATCAATCGATCAATTCAAATGTGGCCCCAAATGGCTTCGCAAAAGTACAATTTTAAGACTACAATATTCACAATCAGGGACTGTTACACCTACGATCTCAATGATATTATACGTCACTTCCGTCGTTTCCCAACTGAGAGAATCTAAAATTGCATTAGTACGAGAATTGTCGGAAAAATTAGTTTACCGAGCATTTAGCTTCAAACGTAAGACTCGTTGCTGATGACCGTATCATCTATCGGGTTATCGAATCAGAGGAGGACGTGTATATTTTGCAGCGAGACACAGACAAATTACACTCCTAAGCAAAAACAAATTGCATGGAAATAAATAGTTCAAAAAGTAAAGCCATCACGTTTGGTAGGGTTCGAAGTGATGGTGAAACTGTGTACAAATTGAACAACCTACAGTCACATCTTGCAAATATTTAGGAATTCAATTAGATAGTAAATTGAGCTGGGAAAATCAAGTAAATTTGGTTGTGGGAAAAGCTTGGAGATCTCTACATTTCGTTGTGCGGATCCTAAAGAAGAGTACAGTAAGAGGTAAAGAATTAGCTTATATGTCACTAGTCCGACCCGTAGTAGAATATGGCGCGGTATGTTGGGTCCGGTACAGAATATCGCAGCAAGGTAATCTAGAAAAGGTCCAGCGCAGAGCATCGAAATTTACTTTCAGAGGATCAAAAATAGAGGTGCATGGGAATCACTCGAAAAGAGACAGATTAAACTGCGACTCTATGCTATGTACAAAGCATACACAGGCTATCCTGCTTGGAATGAAATACACGTCGTTTAGGAAAACCTACATACTTCGGTAGAGCGGATCACGTGCATAAAATTAACACAAGAATACAGAAAACGGATGTCGGGAAATTTTCATTTACAAACCGAACTATTAGAGACTGGAACAATTTGCCTGCGACAATCTTAGAACCCTTTCCTCAAATCTTCAGCAAGTTTAAAAATAAATTAGTTTTCTAGTTAATTATATATTAGGTTATTGTATCAATGTTAAGTTTCCACTGTTAGATTAGTAGTATTTCCTACAAAGTAAGTTGTTTTAATTGTTAGTATAAATATCAGTTGTAGTAGTATTGTTATTATTATTGTTATCATTTTATTATTATTCATGTAGTGCAGTGCAGTGCAGTGCTGTGCAGTGCAGTGTAGTGCAGCGCAGTGTAGTGTTATGAAGTGAAGTGGAGGGAAGGGAATGCGAAAGAAATGCGTCCCAGTTAAGTGTTGTGCAGTGAAGTGGAGTAAGGTTTGCGTGGGGATATTATGTACTATTTATTATCATTTTTTAATTAACTCCTTTCTTGTAACTTTTTGTTAGTGAATGTAAGTTTAATTCATGTAAGGTTAAGATATTCTGCCACCAAGTTACTATACTTAATTGCAGAATTAACAATAAAATCTAATCTAATCTAAAATATCTCCTGGGATCTCTAATATGCCGCAAGCATGACAGCATAGTTTCGGCGGATTCCTTTGAGTTCCTGGGTTCCTTACAAAACCAAATACACCTCACACGTGACTCGAGCTTCACAGTTTTCTTTTAATTTCTGCGCACATTGGAAATTAGTAATAAAGACGATATGTGTGTACAGCAACATTCGACGTAAGCAACTGAAAAATTCTGCTTCTCAACAATATAATTGAAAGCTTTCACCGACATTCTCATCTATTCGAAAACATTGTGCGTAATTTCTCAATGCTCATACAAATGATGAAAATGACCACTACTATCCTCTGCAAATGAATAACTTCACGAGAAAAAAAACAGTTGCAGTATAGCTGATCAATTATACTGTATCAAGGGAACGCTTGCCCAACCAGGTTCACTGTTACTGTTTTGTGACGGATATTGTTGAAACAAAAATGTGCATCGTGAAGTGTCTCTTGTCAGAAGTGCACGGGTAGAAGCTGCCGAGCCCAAGCAACCTTGGCTATCTGCTCGGCTGCTCCTTGGAAGAGTTGGCTATCTGCTCGGCGTATGCGAGCAACACAGGTTGGATGATCCACCCTACCGTCATGACGCATCCGGACGAAATTGATAGAACGATCCGGCCTTCCGTGTCGGCTGGCACAGCTATACTGGTTGAAGGGCCAGCCGCACGTGTTGCCTTATTTAAACATTTCTTATTGGTGTTGCAAGTACTGATCGTTAGGTACTGATAGGATGGGTTATGCGTGGTACTTGCTATTAATAGAATATTCGTTATTTATTTTTGATCCAACAACAGATCTGTATATTTACCTACACAACCAGACACCGTAAAAATGGAAATAATTGCATAATAATCACGCTTTTAGTGATAATTAAATTTCACAATAAATTACACAAAAAGCCTCAAAAGTCTTTAAATTTTGCAGTCTGACTGTTATTACGGTAGATATACATTCATCAATAATGCCTGCATTGTTGTTGAATAAAAGTTAACATTGTAGGTATATATATAATGAATATTCTGAAACAGCCTGTACCTAGAAATAAAATCTCTTAGAATTTAACATAAAAATATTTATTTAGTAAAGTAAAATGTGTAAAATATAACATAGTTCACAATAGAATGGAGTATATTGACATTAAATTAATTGCTAACAAATGATAACGAAACATGGATGTACCACTTAATCATTTATGTGATCAGGTGGATTAAAAACACAAGGAGACTAAGAACATGTTTACAGACATCTGTAATTATTTCAAAAATATTTTATAACTGTTTCAAAACTATTTTAAAAAACGTTTTATAACTGTTTCAAAACAATTTTAAAACTGTTTCACAAGTACATTTAAATAGCAACTTTTATTACTGATCCCCAAAAAACAAATTTAATTCACATTTATTTTATAAAAACGCCAAGATTTATTTAAATTATGGCTAAATATGTAGCTGAAAATTATTTTCGAATGTATTTGTTGTTTATTTCTTTTAACCTTTCATTTTACAAATTTAATATTCTTGTTTTATGTTTATATTAATTTTGGTTACTAAAAGTTCAATTCTATTAGTCCCTTCATTATACTTATGGTTCATGCATTCACTAGCACAAAATTCATCTACATAAAATTAACACTTAGTTTACAATTATAATGAATTCATAAATAGTTTACATACTGTTAAAATAAAAAAAGTATATGGAAGAAAACACCAACATAAATCATATTTATATTTTTTACTTCTGTTATTTCATTTTCTGTAATCTAAATGTACAAACATACTATAAAATCAAATTAAATTAGTTAAATTAATTTAAAAACTGGAATTAAAATGTATTGCCCAGCATTGATTTACCTGCTGGGTCTGCAATTTGAATCAATCTCCTTGCTTACAAACCTCTTTGCCCATTTGACAATGAATAAGCTCATTGGCCTGCATTTACAAATCCTACACTCCCAACATGTTAGTATCATAATTATTGTTATTATCACCTGAATGCAACAATAAAAAATTGTGGACAAAAATGTGCACTCAATAAAAGCGAATAAATATAGTGAGAGGTCGGGATCAATCATAATTTTAGTATTGTGTAAGGTGGGAGAAGACTCATCACTTTAGCGTGGTACGAAATGCTTGGCCTTCATTTTATTGGATGAGTCAAATAATAAGTTTTCTTAGCAAATTAATAACCAGTTCTGAAGTGACTTAAAATTTGGCAAGTTATTTTGTTAAATGCATACTTTTCTGGATTGCTTCAAAATTTAGGATTATATTCTTCGAATACTATTGATTAATTTCACACACACATAGATCACTACTCAGTATCACTGGTAACTGACAGTGATACAAGGGAAGGGAAAATAATTAGGTGCAGACTCTGTCTGCTTGCATGCAAAAAAAAATAAAATAAAATAAAATATGTTATAAAACCATGTATATAAAAAATAAAATAAAAATGCATATTTAATTAAATTTTGTAAAATTGCCTATACCAATTCAGAAATTGAAAACAGCAGGATTACCTCTATTGAAGTCATTAAATATTGTTGAAGATATTACAATGTCTTTGAAATTTGTGTTTGGACATGCAAGTGTGACTGACTAGGAAAAATTATAAAAACCAGTAAATTCAAATTCGATTTAAAACTTCTATGAAATTTAAAGAAAAAAAATTGAGATTCAAGAGCAGAAAATGCAAAATTTGACCTCATATTGGCTCAGATTTCATCTTACAAATATGCTCCAATTACATCTGGTGATGTAGTAGAATGTTCAAAAAGATTCATTTCTCACAAAAGGATGAATTTCACTGAGTAAAATTTTGAAAAATTGTTTAGTGTTCCTGTTTCAAAAGACAATGAAAAAATACCAAGCTAAAATTTGATTGTGCATGTTTTGTCAAATTTTATTTGGCATATGTATGCAGGTTTTAGCATTTTAAAGGGCACGAGAATCATGTCTAGTAATATTTAATTGTTTTATTTCAAGAGGAAAGTATTTTATTCACTTGACAAGGGAAATGTTTCAGAAAATTTTCAAGGTCAACACTATTACAACAGTAATGACATTTCTTTGCCCAAGAATCATTAACACAATCTGAGATATTTTTCTCTGGCAATTTTGAAGATGAATAATAGCCAAAATCATTGCATGTTTGAGAATGCAGTGTTATCCGTACTATTTGCCACAAATAGCACACTGTGGAGAACCCTAAATTATGAAAAAACTTGAAACCTTTTTTCCTTGGAAACCGAAGTAAAAATTAATAATCTTTCAAAAGAAAATTACAAATAGTCACACTCCATGAACTACTAAATAGTACACATTGAAACTATAACAGAATTATAATACAAGTTTTATTACCTAATGAGAATTTTAAAATAACTTGCCTGGTCAAAAATGATACAAACTAAAATAATTGAACCATTAATGTATACACATTTTGTGAATGTTAAATACCAATGAAATCACAAAAGTCCATGATGCTTGCAAAATTAGCAAAATGTATATTGGCATCACCTTCAAACACATGTTCATGATCTTGTTATAGAATGCAATAGCCATTTAGAATTAACAATATCCATGAATATCTGCATCGATGAACCATCACCTGTTTCAATGACCAATTTCCATCACCTGTGCCAAAACTACCTGAAAAATACAATAGTATTTGAAAATATAATTAAAGTGATAATTATTGAAAAATAAAAAAATAGAAAGTGTTTTACAGCAGGGTGTTTTGTTTTTTTTTTCCGAGGAATGCATTATTATTTTGTTCAATTATTTAGAGAACATGATAGGCTTTAGTCTCAATTTAAATATAGTAATCAAAATTCTGTACACTTATAACATATGGGAATACTACACAACAATTAATTCTACAATTTCTAATTGCCATTAATGACACTTCAAGACTATATTAAAATTATTTCAATGAATTGGCAACATAATAAATATTTTTTCTTTACATTTTAATACACATTTGCAATGCTTAATTGAGTATTAAAAACTAATCAAATAAACTTTTTTAATAGGTACTTTTTTTACTATTAAAAATGCACAAAGGAATGCAAAATAATGAGTTTGGACGCCAAGCCCCATATCCACTTAACAATGTTAGAATTTGAATTGAAAGGATTCAAACCGATTATGTAAAACGAAATAATTGTTTATCTTGTTCGACATAAGCTTTTAGAGGAATTTTACAATTTACATTAAAATAACTTTGAGCTGGATTAATTGGCCAAGTTTTGTAGGTTATAGAAATGCAGACAAACTAATCTATGTCTTTCTATTATTACAACTCATGATAGAAATATATACGTACCTAAAAGTTGCAATTCCATTCCACCATTCTCTTTTAATCTTGGTTGACAATTC